>WAAE01006513.1:0-36009 GCA_013400495.1 Nicator chloris | reverse complement strand
AAGAAGGAAAAAATGAGGAACCTTTGAATTGGTTCTTTTTTAACTACTTGGAAACGAAGGCAGGTAAAGATTTAAGGCACAGTTAGAGAGGTGCAAAACAAGGCCAAATTGCAACTGTAAATTATATTATTTTGACTATGATTATAAAAATGTGTGTGATCCTCCAGTAATTTTTTAAATATCCTTTCACTGTACAGCAAAAATCTCTGTGAATTTTTGCCTGACTTGATGTTTAAGTGTATATATATAGTGCTGTTACGAGTATTCTCCTAACAGGATGGAGTGAGATGCAAAATTAAATAGCTACAGCTGATAGAGAGAGAAGTTTTACTATTTCTAGATTCCAAAGGATAACTGTTTGGCCTATTTAAATTGAAAAAAGAAAAAGCCAAATAAGCACAGTACTTCTGCCCTAAATAAATGTCAATCAAATCAAATACTAAATCTCAATCAATCCTTGATCAATTATTGACAAAATACATCAAGGTATCATGTTGGGTCTTGTGTTCTCCCACAAGCATACTCTGATCATGTGCAAAAGCAAGCCTGTGTCAATGGAAGATTAAACATTTCCATCAACTAAGCAAAACAGCAGCAGCAGACTGACACATTCAGACAAATTACTATCCTCTTACTTTTTTTTTTCATCTGAGTATTGTAGAAAAAGACAAAAGAAGCCAGTGGCAAATAATATACGAAGATATTTAATAACTTTAAATTCTTCTCTTAGAGAAAAGGAAGAGTTCCGGTTATATACAGAGAAATTTACCAAAGCACAAAACCTGCAGAAACTGCATTTCAAAACTGTGATCAAGGAGACCATAAAGTTCCCCTATTATACACCTTTATGGGATACTAAGAAACTGAATTTGGGAATCGTAAGTTATAGTTATTGTATCTAAACCAAAATAAATTTGCAATATCCTTTTAAAAATCTTGATCTAATCTCAAAGGCACTTTTCCACATCTTCATCATCAGGTTGTGAATTTCATCAGGGAATCTCAATGTTTGTAATAACAGGCCTGTGGCATGTGGAATTAAAACCTTTGTGCCTACTCATTTGGGGAATTCCACTATTTCTTTAGTAACATCCATTTTCAACATTCTGGCTTTGGAATTTATAGCATTTAAGCCAAAGAACATTACCGCACAAATTAGGAAAAAAACTCCAAAAATTTTGAGCAACTTTCTGGGAAATAATTTTCATGGAGCAGAAAAAAGAAGATATAGTCCAGGGCATTTAAGTGCAGAAAAATTATTAGGACAATTCAGCTATGAGAAGGATTCTGAAATTATTTTTCCTCAATTTAGAATTTGCAATGAAACTCATAGACTAGCCCTACTTCAGTTCCTACTTAAATCCATAGCAGAAAACAATTGGCTCTATGGAGACCAGAATCAGACATTAAATAGATGCTACCTATCTAGCTAATTTTAGGAAACAATTAGCTGAATGGACAATTTATACACATAGATAATACTTTAGCTCAGCTCATTATGGAGCTGGTTCACATTAAGAACAAACAAAGCTCCTTTAAAACTAAAAAAGACTGTTATCAGTTCAGTAGCAGATGCATGTACAATGCATCATTTATTTGAACTTATAGAAACAATTCATCTTTCCTAATGTGTATGGGACAACTGCATTCCCAGTTAGAACAGGGCATAAATGTTTTCTGAGAGCCACGGTGAGAAGTCAGAGCATTTAATAACGCTCAGAAAAATCTCAGCACTTCCTATGTTGAGATGCTGAACCTCCTGGTGATATCCTCCCTGGAAATGAGACCAAATAATTGGACTCAAAATCAAGGTATAGAAAGATATCACCAAATACTTGTTCTGTTTCTTCCTTACTTTCTCAAGTAAGGAATTTACTTCCTTGATGCCAATTATTAACCGCAATTATATAAAATACCACCTATTTACTGTTGGTACCTAATCAGACACGGAAGACAAATTAAAACCATTGCTCATTATGAACTTATTCTTTTCCTTAACAGCATGTTATGGCTAACTAACACCACGAACAAAACCGTTAACTACTGTGACTCGGCATAGGAGCAAGTGAAAAACTGGCAAACGTATCCCATTGTTGAACATGGGAAGTGCTAAATTGAGACTGGTTTGAAGTATCTGTCTTCAGCTAAGCTGAGGTTCACTGGTGTAAATACATTTTCAAGTGGAAGTATTATGGAGTGATTTCATGTAGAAAATCTTTGCTAAGGAGTAAGGAGTATGTTAAGCATTCTTTTCTAGTATCTGTTCTTATCTCCTCTTCTCTTTACTGACACAATAAAGTCATGCCAAGTAATTTATTCAGGGTCCAAAATGGCTTTATGTTAAAACCTATCTTCTTGACATCTTGTTCTGAGTCCTAACTATGGGCCTGAATAGTCTTTTTCAGTCATTTAAGATATGCCCAAACTGCTTTTCATTGCTCATGCTGAAACATATAGTTATGCTTAAAAAAAAAAAAAAAAGCTAAAGCAACCCAGAAATCAGACTTCAAAGATCAGGGAAAATATGAAAATAATCCATTTATTTTTCAGAAAGGACTCAGAGGGTTATGGCATTTCATATACACTCTGACTCTCTTCACGGGAGAAGACTCTTGTTCCCCTCCCTCATTTGTAAACTGCTGTACAGACCTCCTTCACGGACCACATGTACAACAAAATTGCAATGTGCACTCTTGCTTATCTGAAATCCGGTTTATGCACCACCAGAACAACAGGATGTAGCAAGAAGAGCTGTGACTGAAGCTGGAGCAAAAATACCTCCTTTACCCTCAACATCAAATTCTAAAGTATGGTCCACTAGCCAAAGAACTGGCAGTCCCTCTGAAACCTATCCTGGATTTTTGTAGTGATTTCAATAAGCTGCAGTCAACTATTTCCACTTCTAGTGCTGCATAGTGATAGATCCAGGAGGCAAAGTTTCTCCTCTTTTATTTTGTCTTTTAATTTCTTCATTTCTCTCTAATTTTCCCCGTGTTATTCTTTCTCTAATGTGTACTTTGGTCATGTGTTCAGACGAAGTAGCAGGGCTGACCTGTGCTGGAATACTGCAGGGAATGCCTGAGACCCTCAGCCAATCTCCTGCCTCTGTGGTAATACATTTAAGAAACAGTAAAAGCATTGCTCCCCTCTCAGAGGTCTTTTTCATATTCAAAACAGTTTCATGATCAGTAGCAGATTTGAGAGATTTTTATGTCCAATATAAAAATACTGAACATTTGACAACAAACTACACAAGAATTCTGCAGTTCTTCAACACACTTTGAAGAGCACCCATTCATTTTTAAACTAGATTCTTCAAATCACTCCTTTGTGCTATATTTTTCTCATTTGAAAAACAACATTCATTGTTCAGCTATTTAAAGTGGAGTTATTTATGTCATAAACATAAAAAGAAGACAAAAGTATTCTTATTTTTAGAACCATAGAATCATAGAAACATTAAGGTTGGAAAAGATCTCTAAGATCTAAGATCATCTAAGTCCAACCTTTGACTGAATACCACTGTGCCCACCAAATCATGCCATTAATGTATCTGTGAAGCTTATTTTGGTTGTTGTATGTTGAATTTTTCCTAATTATCATGTGTATTACAAGGCAAATATGTAAAAAGTACACAATATTGTGAACTTACATTGCCTCTTCCTAAACAACACATAACAAAATATTCAGCCAAGTACCACGTGCAATTTGGTCATTTGCTGTGCAGAAATTATTTTGGATATCTACTTGGTTGACTATTACTGTATCCAAACACTTTGTGCGATTCCTTGAATACTGGATGTATAAGACATACGAAGAAAAGCATCTCTTAAAAATAGACCCTAGGCTTAAAAAAAAATGCTCAAAGGCCAATATTTATAATTTTTTGATAAAGTCTTGGTATAATCCAGAGTGAACTGACTGAGAAAGTATCTCCTTCAATGAAGGTAGTGAATGTAGCCTATACTAGCAGAGACATCCACAGCCATGGCTGTAGCTCCTGTTTGTGCAGAGGCATCCACAAACATAGCTGTAGTCCGTGTTTGGAAAACAGCTTGATTGAAACCCTGGCCCTTTCCTGTCACTGTTCATCTGAGTGCAGAAAAAAACTGCAGTAACTAATTCTCATCTATGTTGCAAAGGTCATATGATTGCTGTTTTCTAGTCCAATTTCTAGTGCAGATGAAAACTGATTATTAAAAAAATATATTATCTACATTTCAAATTAACAAATGTAAATTACTGCATATAGAAAAAACTAATTCTCAAATAAACATCTCTTAAAACTGCTCTTAGTATTTGGTGTTCTATGGAAGTAAATAATTTAAGAATACTTGGATGTATGTTTGTTTAATATTTAATTTTTTTTAATTCTTTATCCTAATTTTTAACGGCTGTTTTCATTAGTAAATTATTCCTTGATTATAGCCCTTATTTTAATTATTTCAGTCTTAGCCAAATATTTTTATATAATTTCTTCACTATCAAATAGTATGTGAGCTTTTTATCAATTTTATGATGCATATCCATCTGTCCTCTATTTTTCCTGTGCAGACAGTACCAATGGCATTTTAGCATTTCTTTCCTTTGTATACATTAACCTTTCAAAAATAACCTGAAGTAATCAAAAGCTGTAAGTATTTATAAAATACTTTCAGCTCAAGGAAAATCTGTTCTGCAGAATCCATACAAAACATGCTGTGGAGTTTTTGGCTAACACCAGTGGCTGGGTAACAGTAGATCTCGCCTTGTGCATGAAACTCAGGATATTTAGAGACCTCTAACAACACCATGGGTTGATCTGGGCCTTCTGTGGATGGTTACCATGCACTCTATCACCACCATATACTTTCAAAGAGCACTTGGCTCCCCCTGTAAAATCTTCCTCATGAGAATTTATCCACTGCATCTCTTCAGATTACAAGTATGACAGTAACAGACCTTGCACTATGATGCAGCTGGAGATGATATTGCTCCTTCTTCTCTGTCTTCTTCTTTCACATATATATAAAATGGTGACAACTCAGGTAATCAATGTTTTATCTTTACCAACTGAACATACAATTTTTTTTTGTTAATAACAAAAATAAATAAAACCAATCTCCATTTGGATGGGTTTCTGTATTCCTAACTGAACTGAGCATTTTAATTCATTCTGATTTTGTCCAAATAACTAAACTGACTGAGACACTATAAAATGTTCCCACTGCCACATGGTTATGATCCGATATGAAGAAACAAATAGACAGACATAAAAGAAGTAAAATAAAGACCTGCGATGACATCAAATCTAGGCTTGCAGCCAGGAATCTCTGGAATGTTGAAATTCCTCCTAATGCTCTGTAGGTATCAGCATATGCCCATGAAGTACTGCACAAAACCTTTCATCCACACAATGAACATTAGGCCTTTATACAGCAGTTAAGTGTTTATTTCCTCAGTAGTGATTGCACTTTGAGACTACAGAATGATCTGTAAATTTTTTTGAACTCAGTTCTGCTGCCCTTCCCCACAGGGAGTTAACGTAAAAGCAGTGAGCTCCATGAATTCACAGAGCAGTGGTGTGTTCTGCACCATGGAAAGATAAAAAAGTTGGGCATTTTTTATTACGAAAGAAAAGACCAATTTTCTTGGTTAGAACTGAAAAACTTTCTCCTGGTACTGAGAAAAAAAAGTGTTCTGTTGAAGCATTCTATATTTAAACATTCTAACCAAGATGAGTCAAATGTCAAAAAAAAAAAAAATCAAAATTTCATTAATACATGCATCTGTCTATGTAATATGATACAAACAAGGAATCCTTGATACATCATCTTTAAAATCAGGCTGGTATATAGAAGGGACTAAACAATGAAAAGGGGTGAAAAAGGTTTAATATGTAGTTGCATTATGATATGAGGTGAAGATATGTGCTATCCTTTTCTCTTTATAAATAATAGTGGAAAACACCAAGTTGGAATGTAGATTGGCTCTCTCAGAGGCCTGCATTTATACAGGTTATGCCAACATACGTTTGTGCTTCTTTGAATATCATGGGACATGTGACAAACATAATGTTCAAATGAGTCAAATCTCCTTTTGCATTGACCAATACCTACTTCTTGATATTTCTCTTCCAATAACACATTTCACTTCTGATGCACTCCTTGGGAAGCTAGATAACCCATTGTCTTCTATGACATTTTGCTAGCTTACAAGCCTCTATTTGAAAGCCCAGTAACACTAATTGTACAACTCTGTCCATCACCCAAATACGCTTTGATATTGTATGTCATACTCTTCACTTTTCTTCTATCCTTTTGCAACCTCTTTTACTGTTTCATTCAAAAAAGATCAATAACTTGGACCACCTTTTTCCCTTTAATGAAACTGTCAAAAAGATATCAAGACGTGAAATTTTGTAGGAATAGAGAGAATATGAGCATCACAGCATTTTCAAGATTCTTTTCCCAGCTGCACAGTATTTCCTATCACAAAACTATATTGCCTTACCAACAATAGCACAGAAACAGAAATTTCCTTCCTGAAGAAGATCAAGTATACCACCTAGGATCCTATAGAAAGATTAAGGGTTTTTTTTTCCAGAGCTGTTCATAGTTTATTTTTGCTATCCATCCTGGCCTAGGAAAAGAGAATAAAGAATAGCTACAGAAGAAATATATGCACATTTGTGTGCAGATGTTTCTTCTGTAGCTTCACATATAAACCTGTGAAAATAGTTCAGGACAGACTTATCTTTCTCCAAGCAAAACAGACCAACCACTGCAATGAAATCAGAATAATTTGGGTTTTTTTTCTATTTGTCTACCCTTATCACTCTACCATTTACAATATGATGCTTCACTGTCTGCTAGAGCTGAGTAGAGGACTTTAAAAAATACAACAAATATGTCTGAGTCATCAGGCTCTCTGTAATGACTCAAGCATTCTCTGAAAAACAAAAAGGTCACAGTAGAGCAAACTCAACTACCTTTCTTAATTTTTACTCGCAAAATTTATGGGGTATTAAATGAGCAGGGAATGGAGTTCTTGATAAACAAGTTACAGATAATCCAAGACAGGTTATGATTCACCAAAATTTTCTAGAGGCAGGCAGCAAAAACAGTGAAAGAAATCAAATGGAGAAATTATGAATAAGGCAAAACCATAAATAGCTATTTCTAGTTTCATTAATCCAGGTAGATATTCCTGGCAAAGCATGAAGATTAGAAAGGTCTAAATACAGAAGCATTCACCTGGTAAAAAAATAATGTGCACCTACATGAATAAGTTTGTGACTTGTGAACTATGGCATATCTATGAGGTCCCTTAGCATAATTTTCAGCTAAAGGAAGCTTCTAAGACTGTTTTCAATGTGGAAATAAAATACAAGTCATTATCATTCACTCTTGGCCACAATCTTTTGAAGATGAGGCATACTATGTCTAGCAGGATTATCCAAAATCAACTATCAGAAGTCTATCATTGATATTGTAGGAACACAGAAATTAGTACTCCAAACATTTTTTTAGCTGTAAGGAAAGATTTAATTTCCTTTAAGCAGTGACCATATTACTAGAAACAACTGTGGTATGTTATTATTTATACGATTTATCACTATATCACCTGTATTTTCATATTTCTGTCACGTCCATAAATTCATATGCAGATATGTTTCTTTCCATATGCCAATGAATGTCCCAGCCCATGGTAGAGTAGTTGGACTAGATGATCTCTGAAGGTCCTTTCCAACCCAAACCATTATGATTCTATGGTTCTATAACTGATCATAGGAAAACATTTGCAAGGAAGTAAGAGGAAAAAAATAAATTAAATGTGAAGTAAATGGTACAGCAACATAACAGTTGCAAAGAAAGAGGGTGTCAGTGATAGTGGACAGTGGATGAGTTTATGCTATGACCACTACGTACACATCATACATACATACAGAAATACGTGAAATCAGCTGTGTCAGTAACTCTCATATTGACATTTATTATATCTCTGAAGATCTAAAATAAGCATGTATCTCCCTTGAATCTTCATAATTCATGAAACTAAATTTCATGGTTTTGCACATATACCCAGTTCAATGTGATCCTACGTGCAGATGCAGGATGTGTTCGTGCTACCACTTATCCTGTCTCTCTGTGTTCTACACACTGCACAGTGCATGAAGTCTCTGAGGAAAGCAGAAGAATTTGGAGTGCACTGATGAGTCATGCCAGAACCACAGGTGGAAGCAAGAAAGAGGGAGTAATTAAAATATTTCCTCCTGATTGCAGTAGTTTAGGACATTTATCCATAAACAAGATACTGAAGCTCTTCTAACAAGCAAGAGGTTCTCCAGACGATATCTCACTCTTTAATACACTCTTTGTAGGGGAAATGGAAGAGGACCTACACTACTCATTTCAGGGTCATACCACCTCTGTCTACATATGCATACCTATAACAAGTAGACACTCAAGGTGAGGCTGCCCCAGTACAGAGCAGAGCAGGACAATCCCTCCCTTGCCTGGCTGGCAATGCTGTGCCTGGTGCGCCCCAGGACATGGTTGGCCCTCCTGGCTGCCAGGGCACTGCTGGCTCATATTCAGTCTTCCATCAACCAGGACCCCCAAGACTGTTTCCACGGCACCCTCTCCAACATCTTGTTCCCAAATCTGTATATACATCCTGGTTGGCCCTGTCCCAGGTGCAGAATTCAGCCCTTTCCCTTGCTGAACTTCATATGGTTGGTGATTGCCCAGCCCTTTTATTTTGTTGACGTCTCTGCAGGGCTTCTCTGCCCTCAATGTGAGTAATCAGCTCCTCCCAATACAGTGTCATTGGCAAACTTAGCATCCCTTCAAGTTCTGTGTCCAAGTAGTTTGTGAAAGTGTAGAAGAGAAGTGACCTTAAGATGGAGTCATGTGAACCCCACTAGTGACCGGCCACCAGCCTGATGTAACCGCATTTACTATAGTCTCTTTTTATTGTCCCCCACACTTCTGGGCAGCTTCAGCCCCAAGGGTTCTCACTAGCACCCAGTTCATCAAGTTCTGGCATGCCACCCTATTACTGATCACTGGCAATTGCTTATCACTGGCTTTGTCCCTTTTCCCCTTCCAATCTAGTTTAAAGCTCTGTCAATGAGCCCTGGTAGCTCCTGTGCTAAGGTCCTTTCTCCCCTTTGAGAAATGTGCTCCATGTCCTGTAGGTGAGTGTATGAGGGCTCTTTTGCATTCAAGCCGCTGCAAGAGGCTAATATATGTTTTTTGTTCTCATTTTAATGCTTGTGTTCTCTGATATTGTGCTGACGACAAAAAGAAAAAATCCAAGTACCAAATCTAACTCTTAATGGTATGGAGCAAGGCTAAGTAAATGTTCTCTCTGGTGGACGTGGAAGGATTAAAAAAATGACTGTAGAAGATCCCACGGTAATCAGTGAGTGAACAGTGATAATTTCTCAAGTGTCTTAGTTTTGAGGTTGACAGCAATGGCCAATGAGAACAACAGGCCTTTGAGAGTGAAACATCCAGAAAACAGCAGCTAACAAAAACATCTGTCATGACAATGCAAATATGAAAATGACAGATATTCGATTGTCTTTGCTCACTGCCTCTGTCACTCTGATACAGGGATTAGATCTTGTAGAAAGAAAAGGAATTTCTGATAGTGAATATGTAATATTCTAAACCCCATCTGATTACAGATAAGCCGGGAAAGTACAATTTAAAGCAGTAAATGACTGTGGGTGTTATAAAGGGCTGGCCAGACATCACTCCAACACAAAATCAAAGGCTCTATATGACAAGATTGAGGAGAAATGCTGGTGCGGTCTTAGGGAGAATGGGAAAGGATTGAACTCTGCCATTATTAAATATAACCTTTGACCTAATACAGCCTATTCTCCTTGGAAAAGATATTTTCATTAGACAGATATGTCAAATCATGAATCAAAATGGTCCCTGTGCAATTTTGATTTATTGACTGGAAATGTAGAATAATAAAATTTGATTTTGAATAGAAAAAACAGTTTTTGATTTCATACACTTGGAATTACAAGCTTATCTGCTGTTTCCTTTGTGATTTTCCCTAATATGTATTACTCATAATAGATAGTCACTCATTATACCAAGGTAATTAAAACCAAGTGAAATCATCAGTGTGTTTTAGTCAGTGGAGTTTTTTACCATTACTTTCAACTGGGCCAAGTTTTCACTCAATAGGCAAGGAAAGCAATATTTAAAAACATTCAAGCTATATGTTATAAAAAGAAGGAAACGCAGCATCTAAATAAATATGTTATATGTTAGTAAATATATGTTATAAGTTTTTGGTATTTTTCAATAGATTGCCAAGACTGTGAATAGTGTTCCACTAAGTTGTTGAAAAAACAAGCATACATGTGTTTTGATTTACTTAAGATCTCAACTGTTTAATAGTGCAGAGTTTTGCATAGGAAATGGCTAATTTAGAGGAACAAATGAGATTAGTTTATTTGCATTTAAACCCCTGCCAATCTTTTACATTGTGGACCTTCAACCCCTTGAAAGGGACCAAAAAAAAAAGAATCAAAGAAATTAGAAATATACAAATACTGCTAGAACATAAAGTTTTGGCTGTAAATGAAGATAAGAAAAGTATAAGCAAATAATATCACTGCTTGAAAAAGCTTACATTACAAGCCATTCAAATTGTTTTCCAAAACGTTTACCTAAATTAGTTGAAAGGCCACAATTTTATACAACAAGAAATTTTAATTAAGCCTTGTGCTTGAAGTGTTTCTGCAATTACTCCCTTTGGTTCCATTAGGATGTAGCCTCAATTAAAATGTATTGTTAATATTACAAGGCAACACTTGCTGGTGGCACAAAATTGAAGATATGCCTCCATGTAATTTTAGATTATTCCTTGCTGTGAGTTTTTGCAATTATTTTTGTCAATAATGCTTTTTTCTATTCTCTTGCCAATGAAATATTTTTAATCAGTACACCCAAACACTGAGCCTCTGAAAACAGGCAACTTCTACAAAATTAAATACCTTTTGCACACTTGAGTTCAGTTAAAACTTTTTGTTATTAATTTTTACTGTATTGTAATAACAAGTAAAGAATTAATAGGATCACAGGATTCTCTGACTTTAGGAAACAAATATTGTAACAATGAGGGGAAAAATCCCCAGGAGTACATCTTTCCACTTCAATTGACATCATTAGTCCTTTCTCAAGCGATAATGTCCATTGAGGGCATTTATTTTCCCCTGGGAGATTCTTTGTCCATTGTTGAGTTATGCACAAAAAATAAATTTACCAGATTAGAGTCTCTTCATGTGGATTTATTTATCTCTATTTTTAAAGTCTTTCTCTTATTTAATAGTGTTATGTAGAACCATAATTGTTCAGTATTCCTTACATTTGGTAGTATGTAAAACTTGTGATTGCAAACACAATTTTTAATGATCAAGTAGGTTTTAGAACAAACTCATATGGGCAGGAAAAAAGGAAGAGTTCTTTTCAACAACTAATAAAAATAGCACTTCTAAATGCACAAGTAACATCATATAAGCACACTATCATTTGTCGGAGGATTGGTTTTTTGGAGTGAGAAAAAGTAACAATTCTATTTTTTTATTAAACTTAGAAGTACTTTCCTAAGAATATATAAAAGTTTAACCTACTTTATCCTTTTGCATAAAGCAAGTGCCAGAGAGCTTCAGATTCTCCCAGTTCCACTCTATTTTAATAAATGCTTCTAAAGACTGACTAATTCTTTGAATTGTGGCCAATGGTTTGCAAATATTTAGTATCACATTTTTCAGTATTTATTAGATTAAAACTAAATCAGAAATGAGAATTTGTTTAGATTCACATTTAAGTGTCCACGATTTTCAAACATTATCCCAAAGCCTGCTACCACATTTGTATAATAATTCACACAATCCACTCCAGTATTGCTGTTAGACTGTCCGACTCTGTGTGAAAACCCTTAAGAGTCTGAAGTTCTCCTTTTTATCTGTGAGGACTCTCTGGGTTAGGGAGTGCACCTTGTGGGTATTAATCATCACGAGATGGTGAGAGTTTCAAAGAGACAGGACCAAGTCAGCCTTTGAATAAAGTATTCTAGCTCAGAGCCTGACCCTAGGAAGGAGGATGATTTCCTCTGAAAGATGACCCAGGGGAAGGAGGCAGCAGCACATGTGTCTCTCACAGACAGAAAGGGTGGACATTCCCTCCCCTGCACTTCTCCTGTTAGTGTTTGTGAGTTGCTGCCACACACCCCAATCTCCTCTACCTGGTCTGTTTTTCTGAGCTGGAATGAGGAAGTCACAAAACAGTCTCCTGACGAAATCTCACTAGCTATTGCCTCTGACAGTCATATTCCAAAGGAGATGGAGCAAATGCTACTGGGAGATGAGTGGGTGAAACAGTAAAATTTCAGCACATTCACAGAATCACAGAACGGTTGAGGCTGGAAAGGACCTCTAGAGGTTTTAGGGGAGTATGTAGAAATATTTGAAACTTCCTTTGGAGTTAAGTGGGGAAAACAAGTGACAGAAACTTTGGGAGGCTGTGACTTTTTAGTGCTCATATTTCTGTTGATACAAAAAGTCGCAGAAGAGACAATTTTTTTTTCCCCCTCATGTTTAAATTGAAATTAAACAAATCATCTGATTGTTTAATTTCAAATTTCAGCAATTGAAATTAAACCATCATTTTCTCTCAGGTAAAATAAATTCAGAATATTAGCTTTCAAGTTCAAGGCAATGCCTCAGCACAGCTGTTAAATCTACCTCATCTTCCTGAACTGTATTACAATGTCAACTTGTACTATGGAGGTAAGCAAGCAACAGGTACAATTGTGTCATGCAAAACATTGTATGAGAAGAAATAATAACATATTTTGCATGTGAGGGTTTATTTGGGTCAAGACGGTGTGAGCAATTACATATTAACAAGATAGTAACACCCACCATCAGACAAAACACTTGTGTGGTGCACTCTCATGGGGTCCACAGTCAAAGACACCAGTGTCTAAGGGATAGTTACCCTTCTGAAAAATCTGAACCACGTGTATTGTGCAACTGTTTGGCCTCTGAGGACAAACTGTATCTAATTAAAAGCAAAGCACATATGATGGACATGAGAGGAACTCAGCACCATCTGCTCTACCACTGATTAAATCCTTTTACAGTGTTTGCCAATGAAAACATAGCCCTTTGGAAAAAAAAAAACCAGAACTCCCTCTCCTGACAAATCTAAAGCCCTGTGGAAGATACTGAGTCATACATCGTGGTAAGGTTATACTTCTTAATGGGCTACTACATGACTAATGGGAATTTTACTAGGCAGATAGTACAGACTATTAATCAGTTCAAGTTGCTTGTAAGTTTCAGTAAGATGTATATCAATTATTGTGATACCTTTGTAAATAAAGCCCCTAAAAATGGAGTTATGATTTTTTCGGAAATTTCTATACATAAAATTTATATATATATACACAGACATGCATGTAGGTGCTAGATAATAACTGACTGGGCTGCCATCTTTCAAATTGTGTAATAAAGTTCAAGACAACTTTTTAAAAAGAGAGATGGTAGAAGGATTTTAAACAGAACTATTCTGGTACAATTATTACCCAGGTGATTACATTCTTGTGTAAATTGCTCTGCAGCTGGATGGAGTACACTACCCACTTTCCACACTGTAAGGAACAGATTGTACTTCCCATTTTAAACCTGTGAAATGTGTTAGCTAGAAACCTCTCCTAGCTTAGAAGCAGATTGAAAGGCTGAGGTAACATTTGGAGAATATTTTTACATCTGCCAGTGAAAGTATTCAATTATCAAAAACAGACAAGCTATGACTTTTTAGCAACCCAGCATGTCCCTGCTTTTATCCTTCATGACATCCTACAATTTGGTTTTGTTTCATAAAACAACCATGCTGTACATTTCCAGTTAGCTTGGTATATCATCATATATTGAAATCCTCACTAACTTTTTGCTGCTTTTCTCCTTCCTTTTCAACATATAAACTGAATTACCTGAATTAAAGCAGCTCTTCTTCCCTGATTAGTCCAAAATTGGCAAATTCCATCAAGTTGCTCTTCCTAACATGATACAAAAAAATAGGGGAAAAGGACTCTGCTCTCTGCAGATTTAGCTACTTCTGAACTATTGTTCATAGTCTTTAACAGTTAAGATGTTAAGTGGTTTTCCCTCTCAGATCACAGTGTCTACTTCCTCAGGATCCTCTGCTGAACTTTCCCAGGCAGCAGTTGACAACTCAGACACCCACAGCATGACATGACAAAAACCAGCTACACAAACAGACCACAAGAGCTCTGAAAAAAAATCTGCTTTCAAATACAGTAAAACCAAGTCTCATATTATAGCTGTTTCTTTGCCTCTGCTTTTGTTAGTAGTACTTTCCCTCTGTCTCACAGATTTTTAATTAGATTAAATAGCCAATGTTAAAATGTCTTAAAAGTTTCTCATATGTTTACCACATATCAAGAAACAGATTTCTGTCCTTTCGTGTTTAATGGCATACTCCATACAAATACACACTTCTAAGAGGGATATTAAATGGAACCCATACTGTTACGTATGAAAGCAATTGCAGTCTAAACTAATGCCAAGGAGTAATTACAGCCTAATTGCCTTGGCTTGTTTGGCATGTTATAAATGTTTTTACAATAGTTCTTAGCAGTTGAAGAGTCAGAAAACAAATTTCTGCAAGTCGAGGAGAAATTACTACAGCCCGTTAAGGCCTTCCTCAAACTGGTTCCATATTCTACCCTCTGCAATGTTCAGAAGCCATTTCTCTGAGCTGTAAATGGTATTTGTCTGCTGGAAAAAATTCTTTATCTAATACTTAAATTACATTTCAACAAGCACCACAGTGTATGAAAAATGCTGTTCTTAAATGAGTTAACTTTTCCAACATGAATACTAAAACCATTAGAGATTATATATAGGATCAATTCATTTGTTTCCTAGGGATTTGGCATTAAACAAAGGATCAGTGCAACCTCTATGAAATGTTCTCCTGTGAAACAAAAACCTGTGTCACATAAGGAAAGGACAGTAACTTGTCCCTCTAATTTGATGCTTATGAAGGACAAATTCCACATACACTTACTTTTCTAGATGGAACTTGCTCAAGAAAGCAGTATTTTTTTAAATCAGTGAGACTGAAAAGAATGTAAAGGAAAAGGATATTGATGGCAGTCACACTGTTCACTAAGAGCTACAGGTAATTTTGTTGCCATAGAACGAAGTGTGAATTGCAGGACACAGGAAGAAAGTGGAGGTATATGCTTCAAACTTCTTCATTAATGATCTTTTCTGCAGACCTTAGACAATGGGGTTTCTTTTCATGATGCACTAGCCCTGGAGGTACTCTCAGGGGACGTTAATAAAACAGTATTGTTGGATACCACATATTGCTACACATAGTGGCAGGGAGGATTTTCATTAAAGGCAGACAGTGTCATGCCGCTTTGCATAACTTGCCCAGGAAAGGAAGACCTTTATTTTTCACCCTTTTCAGCCATTTTTCTGTGTCCCAGGGGACTTCTAACTAAACAGAAGAAGATAAGACTGGAAATGAGAGTGACAGCAAAATACTAATTGCATTGAGTATAAATACAGAAGCTAAGAAGCTATCCAAAGATAAAAACTTGGCACACGTGAATTTTGGCATAGAAATTCTTCTACCCTGATAGTTCCTTATACCAATTCAATCATGAATCAAATAACAGCAGTATTTATCAGCTGATGACAACTGAAACCAATAGTTACAATGTACTGATTTTAACAAACATTTTTGTTACACATCATATTGTGTTCCCAAACCTTACAGCTGGCAAGGACATTTTAAGGGCATATAATTTAAAGAATTCTGGAAGAAATCCTCTTGAAACAATACATTTATATGTCAGTGATATGTATATATTTGGCATAAAAGAATTACCTTTTCTTTAAAATCCAATCATTCCTACAAAAAAAGTTGATCTGCAAAATTATAATTTGACTTGGTGATCATTTGAGAATCTTTAGTAAGTTGATTGTTTTACTTTGGTGTTTAATATTTATGTTAGATCAAGAACAGTTCCCCTGTTTTTTATCTCTAAAATTTTTATCAAGTGTTTCTAGGATTGTTACTTTGTCAAAGTGATGGCAAAACAATAAAAAGGGATGGATAAGCGTAAATTGCATTTTCTCTTTACATTTAGTGCTATTCGGTTTTACTCTGGATATACCCATTTGAGAATGCCAGATAGTCGTAAAACCACAGACAAAGCTCATTAATTTGAATGAGCATATAAATTGTTTCTAATATTCTGATGCTTTTAAGTATATCTAATAGCTCAACAGCCAAGAGAAACCAATCTTGAAATTAATAATGTTTGTCATCCACTATGAAAATCCACAGTGTATCTCAACATGTTAGATTTGATGATTCAGTTTTATGCTTAAATTAGCATTTAACTATTCAAAAGTGCTCAAATTCTTCAACTCTGTGGCTAAGTTCCCAAGCAATTTCAAGTATTATTTAAACAAATTGAGCACCTGATTTTGAGACTTGCCCATTAAAAAAAATTTTTTTTTTTGGCTGTTTTCGATTTGAAATTGGTACATGGCACACATTCCATTCAGAAGGCAGTAAAATCTGCCACTACACAATAATTACAGACCTCTGGATAAAGACAAAGAAAGAAAAGGATTTAATTTGATTAGCCTCCAACTTTATTCATTTAACTCATCTGGGAACTATCCAGCAATAATTCTTCCAATGAAGGTCATAATTCTTCTTTAATTGTTTCCACCTGGTACAGTACTGTCATCAATCCCGTGTTCTCCACCTTTCCATACTTGGCTCTCAGCCCATCACTCATGCCCTCTCAGTCTTCCCTTGCTCTATCATTAAGGGGCAAGGGAAAAGAGGTTTGGGTTATTTTTGTTCTGACAGATCACAGAAGCTCCAGCTTGGTTTCCTCCTTTGCTGGATGATTTCCCTGTGTTCAGTTCCTATTTCTGTTTACACCTCCTAAGAATTAACTCCTGCCCTTTTTTTGCTACAGACACGCTGAGCTTTTCCTTACAACCTGTCCCACATCACAGGATTCTCCAAAGTTGACTTTTCTAACTCTTCCCCTTTTCTGCCCCTTTTAAAGTCCTCCCTATACATCACCTCCTGCTCCCCTCTCAAAAAATCCCAAGCAGTTAATAAAAATCCTTCAGCAGACAAAAATTTTCACTAGCAAATTAATGTACAAACGAGACTTAGGCTCACTAAGTCAAGCATTCAAAGACAGTCATCCTACAAACTCAAAATCTCTACACTTAGGCAAATTCCATTGCTTAGCAGCCTAACCCAAAGCACAACTTGTTATGTTCCCAGGCACCCCGAGGAGAAAAGGGAAACTGTGGGACCCTAAAGAAATTAACCTCAACAGAGGCGACCTCTTACTTCCCTTCCTACCACATTGCTTTTATGATTGCAGTGACCTCATTTGGGGAGTCAGACTCTACACATGAAATCTGTAAGCGTTCTGTTACTGGTAATTTTTCTCAGAGAAACTTTTATCATACTTCCTCGTTGAACAATCATGAAAGGAATTTTAATTTTGGAACACAAGTGCAGTCTGCACACTATCAAGCATACACACTTTAGAGTAAATATGTGGTGTTAAGGCAGTAAGCAGTAAACATTTTTGAAGAAAACTTAATTTGTTTTCAATCAGACCAGATAAGAGTGATTATTAATAGTGGTGAATATACTTATCCAGGAACACAGGCTTGCCTAGACAGGAAATTTTGTATTAGTGGAACAGCATTTCTCAGTTTATTGATTTATGTCTAAACTAAATGAGAATATGTTCTATTGCTCTTGAGGTGGATGACATGAGATTGAAGTAGGTGTTTTAATATCCTGTTTAATGTCAAGTTAGAAAATTAGGTTCTTCCTCAACCTTTGAGTTTTAGTCATAAAAGACTGATGGTTCAGGACCTCCCAGTGTTTCATCATATACCATCTATTCAAATGGAATGGGCTGACAGCCCCAGGCTACAAAAATCTTTAGCTGTTTATGGGAAAAATATTTCCTGTCCATTGGATTGTGAAGGTAGCTCAATAATTTTGAATGAATTCATGTAAAGCTATTTGTACATTTTTTTTTAGGTATGCTAAAGAAAGCAAAAGCCTGGGTAGCATTGCTAATAAGATTTATCTGGTAAAATAAAAAGAAAACATATAGGGGAGAAATTAGTCCTAGAAATGAGTCCTATCAGAAAGGACAAGAAAACTGAACTGGGAACTTCATGTTTTGGGACAAATACATAGCCTTTCTCTTGCACTTACATTATTGCTGAAGAGAAAATGCTTGTCACATGAAAGGCCCTTTTTCTCTACCTATAATACTGAAGATAAAAAGGATCCCATCACACATTTACCAAACAAAGATCTCACACTTCCCATTGCTTAAGCAACTTTGACATGCTATTACTTCAAAATAGCAGATTATCTTGTTATTTCTGAAATTTTCACACATTACCTGTCAGCAAACTGGTTTAAGAGACTGAGCAGTAATGATTCTGTAATTTTTCTCAACATTCAATGTCTTCTGGAAACCATACTGCAGGTCATCCCCCTAAAGATACCTTTGAAGTCCATGAGCCTTAGCAAAGTGCTTCTATTAAAAGACTGCCTTTCAGTTCAGTTTTATTTCAATTTGTTATACATACACCACACTTTCAGCTCAGAGCAAGAAGATGAACAGAAATAAATAACGACACATTTGCAGTAAGATTTTTGTGGCAAAGACCTTTAGTAAGATATTGTGGTTTCAACGCAACCATAACGTAATGACAAATTTCCTTTGTAAATGACAGATCTGATTGTACAGTTAAAGTTATAGTTCCATGAAAAAACGAGAACAAGTGCTGAACATACAGTATCTACTGTATGTTGGCATGTGACTGTATTCTCAACAAAAGCATCCCTATTATTCATTAATTGATTTACACTTTTTATCTTTTCATAACATGCAGTATTTATTTACCCTTACATTTTGAGGCATTACAGTTTCTGCTGACATGGGTATTTTCTTAAAATAGAACATTACAGCAGTCCCCTGCTAGATGTTTAAGCCATGTGTATGTTTATTTTTAAAATTTTTTCTTGAACTTTTTAACTGTGAGCAGGCTGGGAATGTAGAGTCATGATGAATGAGAGTTTGCTTTATAAAAAAAAAAGAGAAATGCAGACATTTGATGTAACGCTAAAAAATTCACAGCCTCCTACCTTAAAAACAAACATTTCCCGGCGAAGAATAGCCAGAGTGTTGAAGTTCCCATCACAGATGTTAGGCTTGGCTCCGGGATAGGAAGGTTTGTCACCACCAGTGGGTGGCCGGGGAGGTTTAGGTTGCCTGTCATTCTTTCGTGGGTCTGCTGGAGGGACTGAGCGATGTGGGGGCACTGTTGGCAGAGGTCTTGTTGGTGGTGGTATCCTGTCAGGTGGACCTTTAAAAATACAGCAGCTGGATGTCATATACAAACCCACTAAAGGAAACATACACAACAAGAAACAGCTGTAAGCTGTACAAATCCAACAGTGAAAGGGGAATGAAGAAGTGACCTAACTTACCTTTTATTAAAGTGTTATTCAATCATTGAACCATAGAATCACAGAATATGCTGAGTTAGAAGGGACCCATTAGAATCACTGAGTCCAGCTCTTGGGCCTGCCCAGGACACCCCAAGGGTCACACCACGTGCCTGAGAGCAGTGTCAAACGCCTCTTGAACTCAGTCAGGCTGGCAATGTGACCACTTCCCTGGGGAGTCTGTTCTAGTTACCAACCAGGCACTGGTTATAAAGGGTATAAAGAACGACCACCAAAACCAAGGAAAAGAATTCATTTTCATTATCCAAAATTTTCCTTTTTAGAACAACATTCCAATAAAACCTTCAAAGGATGCTTAGGCCATCATCATTTCAGATGAAAAGTAGTTCAAAGCAAATTATTTACCGAGCAAGAGCTCATATAACAGAATAATTTTCTCTTGTACAAATGAAAAAAAAAATCTTGTTCCTTACAAGATCATCATCAATCATTAGATTTTCAGCCTATATTTTAATCTATAGTCATCAATTCACACAGACATATATGTAGCATACCTGCTACTTCCTACTGAGCAAATTTTTAGATCCAGTAATATAATATTCATTAGAGACGGGACATTCCCACCTTTTTCCAATGGTATGTACAGGAGCTCCTAAAACTGGACCTCAGATCCTAGGCATCTATATAGCACACATAACCCATGACTCCCCTGCCATGAGTCATATATCTTATATATATGAATATATATTCATATATATCTTCAAGTGAAAAACTAAAACTCTGTAGAGCAGTCTTAAAACATTTTTCTTCTTCCAAATATATATTTGTCAAAATATACTCAGTTTTATGAAATTACTATCCCACTCATAATTTCTCTACCTGCAAGTCATCAGGCCATCCCAGACAGATACTGGTCACAACCCTAATGGCATACTGAATGACTTGAAATGGATGTACTGAAAATGCCTTCCCCTCTCTACACATACCAGCAACATTTATTTTTCATGGACAAAAAGATAAGACAATCACTTGGATCAGTAAGATGTCGGAAAACAAGATGAATGTTTTAATTTTTGCTCATTCTATTTAGGCCTCTCTCCAAATCATTTAAATAGATAATACATTGTGACTTTAAAAAATAAATACTGTTTGCATGACCACCGTCAGAAACGCTTCTGATTAATAAAGTAACACTAAAACTGGACAAATGACATTTGAATTTCCGAGAATTTTACAAAAAAACACATACTTTATAAAGAAAAAGATAGATTATGTAAGGAAATCTTAAACTCGCCAAAACGTTGTCAAGCAATTTAATAGGGCATTTATTTCATTCATAATTTTAAGACTTGTGACATTTATAATTTACAGTTAATAACAATATTTCAAGGAATACTGCAGAACAAAGTAATTATTTTAATAGGTGTGACATTTTTATTGAGGCATATGATTCCAGATCACATCTTGATTTTTAAGGGAGCAAAGGAATCAGTTTGCAGTAGCTCGTGTTGGAAAGTTTTTAACCCCAAATCAAAGACTTTTTATGCCATTTGGTGGTGATGTCAGATATTACTTCCCAGGGGTAACACATTTCTCTTAATGTATAGCCCACAGCTGTTCAAGCTTAGCAGCTGGTTTTCAGCAAAGTATCCTTGTCTAGCCCTTAAGTCTAGACTACCAACTTATGAGGTCATGAGAAACAACCTTCCTTCCAGCTAGTCACATAGGAAAAACACCCAACCAAACAAAACTTGATCAGCCAACCATTCAGAAATTGCTGATTATGCTTTATGAAAATATATCTCTGTGCTTGTGAATATGATATTTTAAAATTCTTGTTACTATTACACCATGGAGTCTGCAGATTTCTAGACAGCAGTACAGTAATTCTGCATGATTGTAGTAGTCCTTTCTGGTAGGAAAGATAAAGAAGGAATGGCTCTCACAATGTTCAGCATAAACACAACAAACTTTAAACAGGAAAAACTGAGAGTACAGAATTTAATCCAATGCAGATTTAATTAAGGAATATTAAGCAAGGCAATATCAAATTATATGCACTGGATACAGAGTATTAACACAGAGATACGATAGAATTTTCAACTCTAAAAATAAAATATATCTTTAAAAAAAAAAGACTGACATATACCAACAGAATCAAAGTCATTAAAACCAAAACTAGAACTATGTCTTTGGAAATTTAAGGCATAGTAATATGGGAGTTAGTGTTACATTGAACCCATAATCACAATTATGTTATTGTTTTCACTATTTTAAAAATATTTTATTTGCCTTGTTAAATGTAGAAGTTATTTGCATCATGGATATTTTATATCAAGCCATGAAAAACCTAAATTAACATATTTTAAAGAAGTACTCCCTTGTTTACTCTCTGTAGGGACTGGTGATAACATTGTTTTGAGATCAATTTGTTATATTTATCATAAGAAAGGGTGTTTTCAGGACCTCAGATTTTGAGGGAAATTTTCTGTGTTATAATTGATAAACTGAGAAGCAATCTATTAATCCAGTTATATGAGCTTGGACACCTGTGTAAATAATCTCATTATATTGTTAAAGGCCTGCATGTCTTAATATTTTCATAGTTTGGAATAATTTTGCAGGAATTTTCTTTATGGATTTTTAAAACATTTAAAATTACTATTCCAAATAGTAATTAAAAAAGCGTGCGAATTTGAATGTAAGTTGTGAACGGTGAGAAACAAAGTAAAAGCGTCCTCAAAATCTTTGCATGTTTTACTCACATAGAGACTCTGGCATAACACCTGGTGAAGTCCAGACTTAAGAACTCTTTGGAGAGGTGATATGGACAGGAAGACCTCAAAGGTATTCTAAACCAGAAAGCTTGTGCTGTCTGATGAGTACATGACATACCGTATATCTTCTGGATGCCCTGTAAATCGTCGTTAGGTAGTTTGAAGTTGTCAGTTTCCATATATTGGTAAAATGGAGCCATGATTGCAGTGGGATCGTTAGAGTGCTCCAAGCCCAGAGCATGTCCGAGTTCATGCACTGCAACTAGAAAGAGATCGTTTCCTGTGAAGAGAAGGAAAGGAAAAAGACCTTTGAATACACAAAGCTATTAAAAAAAATAACACACATGGAGGACTCTGCACTTGCAAGATGTTTTCACTGCATTTGAGTTTCACAAGGTAATGAGTAGTAATTAATGGATCATCAAGGATATCAAGGAAAATGTGGCAGAAAAGGCAGTTTTCTCTCTTTTTCTTTAACAAGAAACCATTATGCTATAATATATGGTACGCTTGCAGTCATCATAAACATAAACCTTTTTAATTAATACACTCATTAAGTGTAGGGTTCAAGTGTCATAGCTCATGTCTAGGCTTTTGTGTAATTTGTGACTTGAAGTTGATGTTGCCATGAACCCAACTAAAAATGCTTTCATCAAGACAATAGGAAAATATCTTGGCTTTGTTTGGTAAACTTCACAAACTGAAGACTAGCTATTTAGGACAAATCTTACAGAGCACTTAGTCATCCAAACACTTGTAATCAGACCCCTGCTGATTATATGTAGAGATTGTCCATTTCTGAATCACCATAACTGAAATCCTAATGAGGAAAATAGATGTCCTAATATATTCCACTGTGCAATTCCTTATAATAACTGTAATTTTTTATTTAAGTGTTGAAGCTTTTTTAATTTTTGCAGGACTAAAGAAAAACCCCAAAACCCTGCACTCATGTTATACACCAATTTAATTTAATGTTATTCTCTTCTCAAAAGTATATTTAAATTTTTTATTATAGAGTATTAGATACAATTGGAAGATTTGGCAGTAGAATTATGGCGCTCTTCTGAAGCAAACACAAATCAAAGCCAATGGGATCTTTTCTACAAAAAAGTTTCAGAGCTGGACCTCTATGCTATTAATTTTGTCTATTTTTGTTCATCTAAGATTTCGTTCTGCATATCTTTCTATGAGTCTTTCACACAGATTCTGCCGTACTTAACCTGTCACAAAATGAGACTTTGGGAAAGTGTTTTAGATCAGGAGAAAGATTCCAGTTGTCTGGAAAAGGGTCACATCCAGCATACAGCTCACTTCACCCCCTAGGGATGGGAAGAACCATCCTCCAGAGGTGTGATCCTGTCCCACTGATAAGAGAAGTACTCTAGATCAGCAGCTTATGCTGACCATCTAATTTTTAGATGCTGAACTCATGTGAAACTGGTGTCACCTATAGTAAGTAGTTTCTTGTTGAAAGAGAAGTATAAATAATGAAAGGCCTGCGCTGTGGCCTAATAGTCATATATTGCTTGTGAATATTAAAAAAAATGCTCAACCTTAACTCTTATCCTATAATCTGTAGATTCTTTGGGGATAGACAGTTATTTTCCACTTCTGGAACTTGATCTGGAAGTACTTTTAAAATGTCAGTAGTAATAACATTAAGTTGCATCAGCAACAAAATTACACATATATACATTACAGAACTTTGAGGACATAGTTGACAGTATTTCAATTTCTCAAGCATTTCCTCTTGTTGATACAATAAAACAAACTTTATCCAAAGTACATATGAAAGAGGAAACACGAGATGCCTTCATGATGTATGAAGCCATGCTGATATCTGTAAAATAAATGTTTGAATGAAATCATGAAAACAGACACAAATAAAACTATATGCTTAGTTCACAGAGTCTTCTCATAACTTCTAAATGTTAAATTGAAAATATGACAACTAAATGTTCTTTATCTTCTATTCAATAAAACTGTGCAAAAAAAAATCACATCTTTCAAAAATTAATGTGACATAATGTGCTTTTAGAAATGAGAAGTTTATCCTATCATTTATAGTTATATGGTTTCCAGATGAAATGTTTTATGACAATATTTTTCTTAGATGCAGCTCTTTTTATAGTAAAGTGGAATCTCAATGTGCTGTTTCAGTAGGTTTGATAAGCCTGACTGTCCTGGTGACAAATGCTCTTGGTATCTGAAGCTGGCCTTCTATATGCAGACAAAGCTGATCTTGACATCATCTCATATGAATAACCCACAGCTTCTGTAGCTAACATCAGCATAGGAAGTGATGCACAGAAGGAACTTTGTAAAGGTTTTCATTCTGCACTTATAATGGAATAATTAATGTAATTTTAAAGACTCATATGTTTAAGATGGAAAGACAGAAAAGAAGAACATGTTACTGTACTACAGCTTTCATACTATGATGAAAAGTCTCACATTATTTTTCAGTTCTTTGCTGAGTTTTTTGAAAGTTCCAAACTAGGTTTAATAGAATGTAAAATTTCTGTCCCTGGTATTCACTTGAATATTTAAGAAGCAACTTTCTTTTGCTTTTCAGACCTTTTGAAAGCAAATTTCCCTCCTATACCCATGCTTCCTACATCATAATTAAGAATATTAACTAGGTCTTATATTAAAAACTGCACTAAAAATTGGCTATATTATTTACTGAATTATTTTCAAATAGTTTTAAGAGTATTTATTCTACTACTATCATTAAGCTTGTTACTATGAGTAGATGAAACAGTTTTCTACATGTTTTTCCTCTGCTGTTTGAGGCAGGAAGTTAACTAGTTTTAATTTCTAAAATTTCAAGAAACCACAGTTAGCAGTCTTGTAAGAGTCTACTACTTCTATTTGGGCCAGTTATGCAATACATGAAGAATCAATACATTCTTTGGTTCTCAGTCCTTGTAGAGTCCCCTTAAAGATTTCCAGCAATTTCTACGTGTTGATCTGAAAGACGTGAAATACATAGTAGCAGGGAAATGAATAAAACCTACTTTCAGCTACTGGCATATCTTCCTTCCAGAATCACAGATAATGAACACGTGGTAGAGCACTGCTAAAGAAGAACTAAGTGACTGTGGGACCATGTCAGACAACAGATATTATGCAGGGGCTGGCTGTTTCTCCTTTAGTCTTTTGGATAGGGGAGATTATGTAAAGAGAAAACAAACAAACAAACAAACCCCCAAACCCCCAAGCAAACAAAACCCAAGCCCAACCAACAAACCAACCAACCAACCAAACAAAAACCCTCAAACATTACGTTCAGTGTCTGACTGCCCCTCTGGATTTAGTCCTTATTTCCACCTCATGCAATGCAACTTGCAGCCATCAGGGGACCCATTAAGTGTAGCAAAGGCAGAACAGCCCGTCAGCAAAAGAATAAGGGGGAAGAGAGAAGGTCACAGGAAAGAGCTTGGAGAATAATATTCTTGCCTGGGGTGACAATAATTTAACAGGGAACATATTTTCTACTTGTAGCCAAATAGCCCCATTATTCATAACAATTTCCATCAAGAGTCATGATTGTCTCCAGGGCATCCTGAATTTAAACTGACCCAAATAACTAAGTGCAATTGAAACTCAGGTTTAAACCAGCCCAAGATGAGCTGTCTGAGTCCAGTACAGGTAGGCCCTTATTACCATCTTAGTTTCTATACTTTTTGCTTTGCATACGATTAGATTTCTCTAATTAGGCAACAGTTATTCAGTGCCTCTTTGCTTTAGGGAGCAGAATTGCCCTGAGTACCTCAATGTTACTGTGAAAAGCTCCTGAGAGTGAAGAAGGACAACCTTCTGTAAGTCTTGCTCCTTTTCTCAAGGCTGCGCAAAAGTGTATTTGTGACTGCAAGGTGGATGGTAGCCCACCCTCAGTTTCTTGGTCAGTGCTCAGAATAAGTTGAAGAAGTGTAAAAACATGAGCATTCATATTTGCTCAGGCTAGCTTTGTTATCCTATCAATATTGAGGAGTTTTTGCATTTTCAGTTGCCACCACTGAAGGAGAGAGTCCCAAACCATTCTATATTTCAGTATGCATTATCCAAGTAGGACATATTTTAGTCCACATAGCAAAATGAAGCACCAGCACAAACTTTAACAAGTCATAACAGAGTTATAATGTGCATGACTACGATGATTTTTAAAGCAGAAGTTGCTGCTGAAAGATATAAAATGGTGAATATTCATTGTGATAGTCTCAGTTACATCTTGTTGTATATCCACCAAGTAGTAGAAAAATATTGGAAAATATATTTCACAAATCCAAAACCTGTGCATCTCTATTCTTGTGTTCCCTATCAGCATGGAGAGTTGGAATAGAATGGCTGTAAGCTCAAAAAGTTTGTGATTGTTTTTCTTATTTTATCTCAAGTTTGATTTCACAAGGGAAGAAAAAAAAGATACTGTATGTAAAGAACTAAGATAAAATTATTATTTTTATACTGACACTTTTCTCTGAGGCTATAAACTATTTTAGGCACTAAATCTGCCTGACTTTACAAACACTGCCCAAACTCCAGAATATAAATATGTATTAATATATCAAATATTCAACAGCCAGCAGTGTGGAGCATGTTGTATGGGGAAGTCTTTCCCTGTAGCTAAAATATACACTATTTTTCACATCTACAGATAAACAAAACTAGTATGTTTGTCCACAGTAAGCTATTAAGAAAACCTAGGTCTGAAGATATTAGTTTCCATTTTAAATAAATGGTATGTGAGTTCAATTTATAAAAGCAATTATTTAATGTCTTTACATGTGACCTCAATTTTGAAGACTTTTCCATCACAAGGAAAAGAAAAAGAAACCCTAGAAACTGAATTTCATATTACAAACAAACTGTAAAAATACAAAGATGTTTTATACATAGACATACACTCTTTCTTCCAAAAACTATTTTATTTCATTTTTCATGACGTAGATGGATGTTTCTAATTAAATTCAAATCAAACTGAAATTTAAATTTGCACAAAACTTCTATTATAGCCCTATTACCAACAAGACAGTATCTCAAAGGCAAACTTACAAATAATCAGAAATATTACATATACACAAAATACTCATCACTTTCTCTTCGATGTATGCGGAATTTGCATTTTAATTCTCCAGTTTATTTGTACCACCTGACGCATCCAAACAGCTGAAATGGGACAAACTGTAGAGTAAGAGTCTTACTCTACAGAGCATACGAAAAGAAAGAAAGAAGAAAAAAGTAAGGAAAAAAGAGTTTCCAGACAGGACAGTATTTTGAAGATGCTACTTCAACAGTCAGTCATAGAAGAAGATTCTTTCTCTCTCTGACCTTATTACAATACAGCAGAACTGAGCACATACATTATGTATGCACTTACATAAGCACCATATATGTATATATATGCTATACTGAGAGTATACATGGACCTAAATATAAATCATAGGAATACTCTTACCCAAATAAAGGTGCTACATTTTCCAGTCTAAGAAATCATATATACTTGCTTGACATTATCTCAAACTTCTGCCATTGGCACTAAAATTTGGCAGCCTGGTGTTTATTTTGGAAAGAGTTTTGCTAAAAGATGGATGGGGCACCTTTGAGAAATGAAGAACACAACTAATGTCTTGTCATTTTAAATAAAAATGTATTCACAGATTTGATAGAGCGTGTCCACTTTCTGTATGAACTTAGCACATCTGTTTTCTAAACACTGTATTTTAAACAATCATTTTTCAATAATATATCTATGTATTTAGGTTTTTCCATTGTGACAAATTACAGTGACATTAAAATGTCTTCTTTCACTCTATTAATACATAAAATGCATAATAAATTCCTTTCCAGTAGGCTTAGTGAGATATATATGTAGATGGAACAGGAGGTACAGACAGTTTGTTATATACAAAGTCTGTACTAATTACACTGTCTGTAATTTAGAATACCCACACCCATATGTGTATATTTTTAATAAACTATTCTATTTTAAAAAGATTAACAGATTAGTGTGAAATTTAGAATTGCTTGATTGAAATTTGACAATGGCACATTACTACAGAGCAAGGCTGTCTTTAGGTGACTCAGATCATTGATGAGATACGATGAGAACATTTGAGTTTAGTGGCCTGTGAGGCCATCCTGGCAGTGCTTTTTCTGCATATTTTGGCCATAATTTAGAAGAAGTCAGGAGCACCGTTTTTTTTATAACATATATCAGCCTGTACTTTAGAAGGCAAAGACACGCAAAAGACAAGAATTTCTGACTTACTACTTAGATCTTTTACCAACTACATACTACAACTTCTAGTAAATTGCTTGAAATGGGTGGAATTAAGTACTTTATGTATTCTTACATTTCTTTCTATAAAAAGCATGGATACAAGAATATTTCCACTTTTTCTCACAGTTTCAATCACTAGTACTGAAAAAATTTGCAAACCATTCTGACTAGTGAATCAATACCAACTTCCCAAAGAGAGACAAGCGAAACAGCTAGAGATGATCCTAGGGGAGGTAGAGAAGACATGAGAGCTTGCTTCAGTGTGATGGTATGTGTTCCTTCTGAAAATATAATGCTTATGGCTTTATTTCATGCTTTGAGGAAACGCTGCTGTGACAGGAAACCTAGCAAGCTAAACAAACTCCTACATTTATGTTGAATCTCTAGCTCCTGGGATCAACTTCTTCATCACTCAGGTCCACTACTGAATTTGTATATTATTCTCAAATGGCATTTTCATTCTACTAGTAATAAAGCCATATTGATTAACAGAATGAGATATTTTTGGGGGTGTTTTCATGATTGTCTTTAGACAATAACTATCTTAAATAAATTTGAATTTTAATGGAATTTTGCATTTTGCTAGAAAAGGTCTTCATATTACAAATCCTGCAAATACTGTAACAGCCTTAGCTATCTATACTCTTTCTTGTCTTTTCTTTGTTTCTGCTTTTATTTTTTTTAGTGGGAAAAATAAGCTAGAGAAGAACTTAAAACTGCTTTCTGAAGGCTGTGAAAACAAACACATGCTGGGGTTGCAGATTTGGATATGTACATGAGAAGAACATGTATCACACAGTTCTCAGCTATCCTCCATGGTCTGGTCCCTGTGGATCATTCATGTGAAGGGAATGTACATCTTTTTACCACTCCTAAGTGACACTTTGGGTGAGAATAAATGCAAGAGAACCTTAACTGTGCGTGAGGCTGTACTAAAACTGAATCTTTGTTTTGACAAAAAAAATGTAGGGTTTGTCTCTAAGACACTCAGCTAAAGTGCAGGTTTGTTAACATGGTGGTTTCTTTTGTTTTATTTTATTCATTTACCCCTATGTTCTGTTTGTCCTCCTATGAAGAAATATTTCTAAATGCTAGGAGGAAGGTCAAAGTCATACTGCAAATATTCACAATAGATGCAATCTGTCATGGGGCAGAAATCACAGAAGCATAGAATGGTTTGGGTTGGAAGGGACCTTGAAGATCATTTAGTTCCAACCCTCCTGCCATGGGCAGGGACACCTTCCACCAGACCAGGTTGCTCAGAGCCCCATCCAGCCTAGACTTAAACACTTCCAGGGATGGGGCACCCACAGTTCCTCTGGGCAACCTGTTCCAGCATCTCACCACCTTTTAGAAATCTGAAAGAGTCCTAGAGATCATTGAAATCCCCATAATAGAATGCACAGAGAATTTAATTTATGTGTAAATCTTGTGTTGGCTAAATTTTTGTTTGATAAATTTTTTACCCTGTACCAGTAAACTGCTGAGAGTAATTACAATATCCTCTAAATTAGCTCACAATTAACCCACCCAAACCAGGTTATTATTAGCGTACCATTGTATCCGAACACAAAGGACTTTGAGAGTATTTAAACAGTGACCTAGTGGTTTGTATATATACATAAAGTTTTTATATGAACAATTCTTCCTTCACTGTTACTTTGGTTTTGTTTTTTTTTTTTAATTCACATTAAGGAAAAAAAAGTCAAGATGGATTTGTCCATCTTGGGTCTTTTTCATTAAACTGGTGATAAAAAGAAGTGGGAATTTTGAATCCTAATTGGCAAAGTGATTAGAAGAAAAAAAATCATTAAAAGTTCTCTGATCTGAAGAGAAGACAAGTTTTCTAAGAAGTCTGCAGACTTCAAAGGGAAACCGGATCCAAATGTGCACCATATTTTAAATTGAGACAACTTCAAGCTGGGGATCATGTATACAGAGAAAGTGACAGAAAGACAAATCTGCTACTTAGGTCTTACTTTGTTAAAATTTACTCATATGAAATGCTCTGATCTATTGGAGAGTCTGCTGCTAAGATCCTAGGATTCTATATCCATTCAGCTGTATGCTCCTCTAGCTAGAGGGACCACTGCAAGCCTCTCTAGAGCTCGGCCAGTTCTCACTAGGGACTCTTGGCAATTGCTGGCATGGAGATGACTGAGCCCCTCCATGGAGGGGCAGCCTCCAGGATGGTAGATTGCAGAGGGCAGAGCAAAGGCTGCTGGAGAGGACAAGATGGTCAGGTAGCCAAGCCACACTCCTAGGCCTCCCAGCAGAAGGAAGACTATGCAAGAATTTGCTTGGAGAGGAAGACGAAGGCAAGAGTTCGTTGCCCCTGGCAAAGTTCAGAGGGATTGGACATGAGAATGTAGGCCAGGGCTGAAGCCAACCCCAGCACTCCCCCTTCTCTGAATTAGGAGCTCAGCAGGACCCCAGCCTGGGGCAACAGCAGTTGGCCCCCACAGGAAGAAGGGACAATGCCAGAGTTTGATGGCTCTCAGACCAGAGCTTCCCACTGGGAAGGCAGAGATCTGAACACAGAGTCATAGGGGCCACAATTTTCCACAGCTGCTGTGCCGCATCCCACACTCAGGGACGTTGGGACTACATGGACCACATTGGCCACATCTCTGCACCTCTACAAACCACTATGGCCAGCCCTGCCAGTGTCACATTAAAGTGAACACTAAATACAAAAAACAGCTAAGGAGTGACTGTTGATTATATACGTATTTTAGTTGTTAACTCTTCCTGAAGCTCAGGCCCTACTACTTTTGCTGCTTCTGCTAGCACTGCTAGCTGGAGCACAGCTAACAACATTAATTCCATGTCACTACTGGCTCTTCAGCATCCTGAATACCCAGTGGTAATCCCATTTCCTGGTACTAACATAGTATCAATTTCTAAACTGCATCACAAGAAAGGTGCTCTGTATGATTCTTAGAAACGGGAAACTAAGAGTATGTTTACACATTACCATTCTACCAACTATGTGTTCAAAATTTCAGAGGTGCAACCCACTTGTGAATTATGATATTCAGATCAATATGAGTGTTTGTCTTGCCATACCGAGAGGGGCAGGGAAGAGCCTACGCCTGCCACTGCCCTTTCTGACTTCTCGACTGAAGTGCTCCCAAAACAGCCATCTCTGGGGCTGAGACAGATTTCTTTTGACCCCAATTGAGGCTGCTCTTTTGAAGTTCTTATCGTTACCTTTCGCTTCTAATCTGAAATGGCACGATTCAACATCACTAGTGGAAGTTATCTAGCTATTCAACACTGTAACACAAATGTCTCTACCTGCACCTCTCACAGCAAGAGATGAGAAACTGGTATTTCAGGACGTGATTCATCTAGTTTGTTTTAGACACCTGCTTCAGGATGCAACAAACCTTTACCCAGGAAGGCAATATTTCTCTGTTATAACTCTAAAGGGACTCCATGAGATTAACTCAGATATAAACATCAACATATGGTCAGATTAATTCCACCCCCTCAAGTCTTCTGGCTTTTGACTTAGGTCTTTTCTTTTAAGTCACTGGCAAAACATTAATTATAGAAGTACAGGATATGGACTTAAGTGATGTAAGTACAAACCCAGGAAGCACTCATCATAGGCTGACTTGAAGGAGAGACTTAAACCTTAAAAAAACAACCAAACAAAACAACAACCAAACAAATATATTTCACACAAAAATGTTGCTCTTTTAACTTATCTGGCTTTTTAAAATTATTTTTCTGCTTTCATCTTTTTTCACAACCTAATGTTTTAGCCGTGTATGTTTCCAGCTATTGGTGTTACCTGTTCAGCACTTCTTGGAACTCAAACAGTTAGGAAGTCTAAATATAGATTAAAATAATTTTGGCCTCAAGAACATATGGTTTGGGCATTTTGAAGTGAAGAATTGTCAGGAAAAGCACAAATTATACTCTAGACTTGAGAATGTTAATATTGCGGAAAATCATTAGTTAATTATATACTATTCTTAAAATTCAGACATAGTATTATCTTACATTTTAGGGTTATTGACATCTTTCTACTTTTTCAATATCCATTACGTTTCTGATTAATAAATAAATATGTAATTAAATATGCAATTACTGTAAAATTCTTGTCTCATTCTCTCAGGAAACCATGACAACATCCATATTAATTGGCAACACGATTTCTCAGATTCTGTTTGCCCCTAAATAGGCAGGGGAAATGAGATGGCAATGCAGTAATAATTTTCTTCAGAGCTTCTTTGGTATTTCCTAAATCTGCTATTTTGAAGAAAAAGTCTCCATTAAGTGGCCCTAGCAACAAATAGAGACTTGAGGAATCCTGGATCACATGGGAGTTGGAATGCTAAGGCTGATGCCTGCTTTAAATGACCAAAATGTCACTTTCTGTCTAAAGGGAGAATTTTCAGTTCATAGATAATGCCTCTGTCCTAAATTACTGCTACTAGGAGACCAGACTGAAAAGAAAAATAAATAATTTCAAGCCATTCATTCATTAGCTGATTTTTTAAACTTAAAAAGAAAAATCTTTTAAAGTGTTTTTGAGTTATTTGCAATAATAAAGGGAATTTTCTCAACATGTTTGAGATATGGCTTTTCACAAGCTCTCCACAGCAAATAATCCTTCAAGAACCTGAAATTCAGTCTCTGGTGTGAAATCTCATAGCTCCTAAGGCAGTTTATTATTAGCACTACTATTAGTTTGTATCATACATTTTAAAGAAATACTGCCTTTTGGTAGGCTGATGGTAAACACCTATAAAATGCATAGAGGATAAGAATAAAAAACATTGGAATATGTAATTTTTTTCCTTTTCCCTCCATTCTCTAAAACTTTCTGGCCTACATTTTATGTTTGGACTCATTTAAAATAAATCTATTTGCCTGAACAAAAATGGCTTCCCAATGTTCTTTTCTCATATACTGCAGGGGGAAAACAAGAAAGACAATAAGAGAAAACAAAGCCAAAAACTCCAGTACTGTTAGTTTCAACTTATTAATCATTTCAGCAAACATTTTTCAAGTAAATTTCACATTTTTCAACCAAATTTCCCCATGTAAAATCGATTCTCCTAATATACTAATATGAGGGTGTGATTAAATGAATCCATTTTGGTAGATAAACTTTACTTCATTGTTGTATAAACAGTTGTTTGAGAAAACGACATCTTTAAAATAAAAAAAAAAAGGCTTTTTTTTTCAGTGATTGTAGGTACAAATGCTGCCAAAACTGTCTGCAAGGACCCATGCTGCCTTTCAGCTAGATGTTTCCTTGGCAGCAAAGTCGATGTAACAGACAATGTGAACTTTCCTCATTTATTTCCATGCAAAGTCAGCCAGATCCGCTTTAACACTTCTCATTAGCAGTTTAAGATAGGCTGGCTGATCACAAACTGAGGCAGATGGCAAATGCAAGCAAGCAAGTTCTGCTGGCCCTGGTGTGTGAGAAATAAGCTCCAGTTGCAGTTTGAATGGATAGCTGAGTTTGCAACTTCCCTAACTACCCCACAAAGGATTGCAATGATCTGTGTTTACCTACGCCACGATGGAGGCAATGTGCAATTTTGTAGCTCGAGCTGCGCTGCCTTTTTGGTTTGCAACCTTCATCGGGACATGAGTTACACTTTAGATATCACCTTGCTTCTATAGGCATGAAAAGCATGATGTAAGATGCGCATCTTAGTCTACAATCCCACTGCTTTAATTAAGAATATCACAAAGTCAATTCTCTTAACATATTCCTCAGCCTCTCTTCCAGTTTGCATCACAGGGCATATAGAAATTCTAGGCCAAGAAGGAAGCTGAGAGTAAGATATTACACGCTGGGAGCCCCTGGGATGTATTAAAAGCATCTAGTCAAACACACATCTAGAACATGGGGCTGGATTCATCCACAGGACTGCTTTCACTGACTGCCAGTTTTAAACAGATTTCCCTTTTAACAACATGAAGTGCTTTCCTCAAAGCCAAAAGGGTGTTCCATGAAAGCAAAATCCTCCCCAAAAATTATAAAAATGAGGTCAGTACTTTGCCAACAGTTAACATTTTCCATCATTCTGGCTTACTGGACAGTCAGTAGATGGGGTCCAACAGACAGATCCTCTTCTATCTGCATAGTTCTATGTACTCACAAGCAGCCAGGGCCATTTATGATTTTTTTGATCATTTCCCATCTCTTCAATTGCTGAAGGGGATCCTTCTGATCACCAGTGCAGCTTTGCATACTATGATAATATTTTCAAGGATACATTTTATCATCAGACACTGGACAGCTGAGAGTTAAGATTTTAGGTTCGATCTTGGAGTGGCTGGATATGAGACAGATGCAAATCAGCAAGTATAATCCAGGAAGGTTTGGAACAGCTTTGAGGACAGAGGATGTTCTATCAGCAAAAAATGCACTTATTGAAAAGGGAAAGACCGGTTTCTTTTTAAATACTGAAAATGTTGTGGTTTAGTGACAAAAAGCATTACTGGTGTTAATTGATTCCTGAACTAAATTGGATTTCAGGGAAAATGATGAAATTAAAAGAATCAATCGTTATTCAATATGCTTGCAGCTTGCAAAGCTCTTTGAAATATTATCCTGGCATCTTCATCATTGTGTAATAATATAAATGCAATAGTTGGGTTTTGTCATCTTTTATAATATTGCTAATTCTCTCTAAAACCATTTTGCACTCAAACAGTTTCAATTTAAAATGGAAATTTTACTTCCTTAACCTTATAGTTACATATAAACAAGGCTGCAATTCAACAGTCTCAGTCTCTTTATCCTGATAACAAGATATGACAGAGGGCCATATAATATGAATGGAATAGATAAAGCTATTAGAAAATTACTTCCTTACAACATGAGCATCTATCTGTCTAACAAAAAAATCAGAAAGAAGTAGTATTTCACATCTGCTTAAACTATAGGACATATTGTCACAGGATGTTTTGGATACCAAATGCTTCCTTGAGTTCAAAAAGAGATTATACCGATTAATGAAAGGAAATCCCTCATAGGCTACTAAACACAAAAAATACGGCCTGTGCCTCAGAAACTCAATGAGCCACAGATTACTGGAAGCTAAGAGGGAATATGCTGGGGTTTTACTGCCATATGTTTACCCTGCTCCTATTCTCTTCTTTAAGTATCTGTTAATAGCTGTTAACTGGAGATAGGATATTTTGTAGGATAACCTCTGATCTGAACCTGCTTTTGTAATTCTCTGTTTACAAGCACATATACAAGTAGTATAAAATAAATATTCAAATAAGATATTAATCTTTTACATAGTTATCGCAGTGCAGAACTAGAAAATAAGCATGTGACAACCAGAAGGTCACACTGCTT
>WAAE01006500.1:0-30257 GCA_013400495.1 Nicator chloris | reverse complement strand
GGAGGGGAATTAACTAGTGAGAGCAAAAACTCTCTATAAGAGAGTCTGCAATGCATGTAGGAGAAGAGAATTAATTTCCTAGATCTTGCATAATTTTCTCAATGATAGCTCATGATCCTACGCCAGTTTCTCCATTTGTAAGGAAAAGTAAAATGCTTTCTAGTTTGGGTCTCTTCTTTTAAGGAGGTGAAAAAAACCCCACAAAATCCCCAACAGAATTAGTAGTAGTAGATCTTTAGGCATGCACTTACCTTTCTGAAGGGCTATGTCCTTACATTTATATTAGCAAGAAACAATTATCTTTCCTCTGCACTGTTTATGAAGAGCTTCGATAGGTAACAATTTTAGGGTGACTTCATGACAAAAATATTTGTAATAACTTCTGTTTTCTGAAGAAGTCTGAGCTGTTTTTTTAATGTTCTCTTTTTAACAAAAAAATCTTGTGGGTTGGTTTTTTTTTTTTTTTTCTCTCTGTTTTGCTAGGAGTCATTTCAGATCAAGACTTGTATTTTAAAAGAGGACAGAGCATTCAGGTGTGCTCACTATACTACCACACTGGGTAATGCAGAGCATTCCAGAATGCCAAATGTCTCATGCATCAACATTCAGAAAACCCAGAAAAAGAAAGGCACGTTATTGTAGCAATACAGTGTGGGGAAATTATTGTTTCATGGCCATTACTTTTGCTTTCCAAAGGAGCCTTTTGCTGAGGGACTGCAATTGAAGGATGCTTTGTCCTAGCCAGACTCAAAAAAGGGAGAAAGAGTAGTTCTGCTTGTATATGGCTCTGCTGCTGCCCAGCAACCTGGGTATACCATCAAGAAGAACAAGCCCATTTAACAAGTGGTAGAACAGCAGTAATTTTCTTAATTTTGTTTTTAGAGTGAAGCAGCAAGTGGGTAGGTTTGAATGGTTAGTGGGCTACTGAATTTTGGCTGGAAGAGGCAGATGTAGTAGTTATTCTCAGTGTACTGAAAGGGTTGGAGCCAAGTAGACAACATTTAGCATAACTGCAGTTTCTAGCTGTAGAGGGTAGGGCTTCAGCTTGTGTGAGGGAGACAGGGATGAATTAGGAGACTTGATATGTTATCCTTAAATCAAAACTGAAGTCACAATAATACTGTTTTAAATTCTTCTGGTCTGTTTTCTTCTACTGTGAAATACATAATTTGTGGGTGCTGTACTCCTGGGGCCAGATAACTTCCACACTGCTCATAATATCTGGCCCATTCTTTTCCCCAACACCCTTCATTCCCCTTTGCCCCCTAAGCTTTAGTGTGGGCTGCAAAAGGAATTCTGTAAAACAAGAACTGGTGTTTATGAGGGAACGTGTATTCACACAATACTGCTCGCACTGACAGAGGCAGTGGCAGTGACAGTGTTTGCATTGTTTTACTTTGTGACATTGTGCAATAAAATATTCCAAAAGAAGGCTGAGGGAGGAGAAGAATGTTGGTCAAGTCCAAGGAACTGTGAGTACAAGAGCCCGACTTTCTACAGTTGTCTGCTCTAACCCTGCCAGCACTTTGCACCCATCAGCAAGATCTGTGCTCCCTCTCGTGGCAGATTCTCACCAGTAACTAAATCGTAACTCATCCCTGAGTGCCAAAATGTGCTTATGTTTAGCTGTGAGAAGCATCTGCTTTCCAAACTTAATTCTACTGCGTACCAAACTTAATAGATTTATGAACACAAATAGCACTGAATTCTTTTTTTTATTGACATCGGGGGAGAAAAATCTTTCACCATCTGATTGACCGAAGTTTGCCAAATAAAAATAGACAAAACAAATGTTTATGTACGTGCAAACATTGCAGATCAAACTGCTAAAAGAAATAACTAAAAGACAGGTCTTGAGCTAAGATCAAGCAGCAGAAAAATAGCAAATAGGTAAATGACTATTAAGTAGGTCTTACTTTGAAACTTCCCATTTAAACAAAGAATAAACAACAATAACACCACCAAATAAAGCCACAGCAGGTAATAGTTGCTCTTCTAAACTTTTATACACTATATATTAATCACTCTGTCTTTCAGTTATTTCCTCTGATAAAACTGACTTCTGTGAAGTCTCAGCAAGGCCATCTTGGGTAAAAGCATAACGTTAGACAGGAGCCCGTCTAATGCCCTGTTAGAATGAAGAAATGGTGGGGGTTGGCTTCTCTTTTATTTTCCTTTTTTTCTCTTTGCTGAATATATCTGGAAAGAAGAATCTGATTTTATGTAAATATTAGATTTACTTTTCCAATGCTGGCTGGTGTTTGAAGATCCTGGAACGAAAAGGTGGCTCTTGGTAAAGCAACATTCCTCTTGGTCCGCAGGTAACATAGAAGAAAGTTTTTGGTTTTTTTGTACAAATCATGTTTTATTAAATTGCTTTTTTATTTTTTATAAACAGTTCTTCTGGGTTTGTTTGTTTTTAAGAGATGAGCCATCATGGTGCTTCTCTGTAGATATCTAACATTTCCATTTTGTCTTTAGAGGTCCTTTTGGCTTCAGTTCCAGGTTATGTCATTCTATTATACATCATCAGAGGCAGGTTTTCAGCTTTAAATATTGACAGATTTTCTCAGTAGGAACATGTTGAAGCTTCTAACTCTGCTAAACATATTCATTTGACTGTTACAATCCAAAAACTGTAAAAATGGTGGAATGGAAAGATACAAACAGTATTATTGACACTGTATTGTCAAATGTTTGCACTGAGACCCCATGTACCATAGATTTTATTTTTAAAAAATCATATTTATATCCATTTACATAAGACTTACACATTTTAAAAGAAATACATACACAGTAAATACGTAAATGTCTAGTATTTTACAATAAAACAGATGTAACAATGTAAAGATGAGTGGCTTCATTTGATAAAAGCTTTGGATGTGCACTACTGTCAAATTTTTGATGACAGAGATGCTGAGAGAAAAGGGGGAGACTGTTTTGTTCTTCTGGGTTTGGGTTTTTCTTTTTTTAGTAATTTAGGTATTTTTTTATTCTTGTTTTAAACTAACCAATACATGAAAGAAACATCATATCTGTTTGTATGATAAACCTTATGTGTTCTCTTCCCTATTAACCTGTTCTTGCAGAGAGTTTTAATGCTCTTTTCCTAAGTAGTGGTAGTGCACTTCAGGTAAAGTAGAAGAAAGAGATGACATCTAAGAGAAAAAAATAAACATTAATTAGCAAGATCCTATGATTCCAATTCAGTCTAAAGTGCAATGACAACAGAAAATATAGCACTAAGTAAGTAGTTCAGTAACTAAGTTACTAAAACATGGATTTTGAGTATTTGTGGGAAGCATGCATTTGTTTAATTTTAGATCTGCAACATAAACTTACTAATAATTCATTTTAATCTCTTACTAATTGTCCTCAGTCAACACACACTGCTGCTTATGTTCATTTTACAGTTGTTTTCCTGCTGTTTTGGTTCAGCACTGGGCTTAGTTTCCTGCATCTGGAGGCCTTTGCCTGTTTGGCACAAGGCTAAACACACATTTTCAGTGTACAGACCTTGCTGATGTACTTTGTGGTTCTTCTTCCTAGTTCACTGCAGCTTGACAGCATTTACCTTTTTCACCCTGATGATTTCTTTGCTACAGACCAGCTGCTTCCAGATTATCATTCACATCTTTTTGGAACTCTGCTTTTCCATTTGTCTTTACAAATCTTCTTTGGAACCCTTCATTTGTGGAGTACATAACTGATTTTGCCAAATCTCCTTTAGTATTTCATTAGAATAAAAGTTAAAGTAATATGTTCTATTGTTCCAGCTTGTGGCAAGAAATCTGTCCTGAATGACCCTTCTGACTTGGCAATGACAAATGTTTTAGAAGTTAAAAGTATTGGGAAATCTTGGATGATGTGAGTGCCAAAAACCACTAGCTATGTAAAGACATTGCAGCTGCTCAGCTGGGCCACCACAGCAGAAAACTTGATGTGTCATGTGTTCTCTGTAGTAAATTTCTTTGCAACATTGCTGGTCAGCACCAGCAGCCTTAATTGTTCTTAAATTTCTGTTATCAAGTGCACTGAAACAGGTCTGTGCAGAGTATACTTATATAAATGTTTGAGAATGTCTGCTTATGGTTTCTGACAGCTCATTGTGGTTTCAACAAATGTTCAAAAAAACCCACCTGAAATGCAATTTGAAAGCATATAAATGGGACAGAGCTGCTGGGAAGAAATACTATAAAGACACTGGCAGGTTGTACCAAATTGATATTATTGGCATAAACTGTTTTGAAATACAAGCCTTTGGCAATGTCTGTAAGAGAATATCTCTTACTCTCATAAGAGTAGCAGAATGCAAGAATCTGCAGCCTGCTGTGATCATCTGCATTTGTTCCACGTACAGTCTGTTTGCCACTTCATTTTAGGCCTGCTCTTCTTAGGCATGTTCTCCTTTACTACATAAAAAACTTTCTTATCTCACTATTGTGTGGCAGCTTGTCCAGCTATTCCTCCTCTCTGCAGCTGAGTTCCTGGTTCTGGGCATGCAGAAACTTCACCAGAGTATCACAGCTGCTGATGTAGTCTAGGCAAGGTGTTACAAAAGTCTGGGTCTTAGTCTAGGCTGGATCTGAAAAATTTCAGGAGGCTTGTTGTAATGAGTAATTCCTTTTGTCCAAGTATCAATCAGCTCCTTCCATGAGGAAACTGTTACTCAGGAACTGAGTAACTGTGCTGACAAAATTCTGAAAAACTCCTCTGCCGCCCTTCAATCTGACATCCCCCTCTATTGGCAGTTTCTGTTTATGCATTCTTGAGTTGCAGGCAATTAGTTTAAATTTTCAAGTTTGATATAATAGTGAAGGAAATATTTTCCCGGCGTGGTTGTGGTTTTCTTGGTGGTTGGTTGGTGGTTGGTTGGTTGGTTGGTTGGTTTTGTTTTGTTTTTTTTTTGAGGGGGAGGGATGAGGGTGTTATTTTAATTTTCAATATAATGTACTGGAATCCAAAATTACTTCAATTTGCTTGTTGGTTTCTAACCTGCACGGCATTTTGAAATTGCCCTTACAGAAGGTGCATATACTAAAGTTGTAGTTCACACCCCATCTTGTTCCTTCTCTAAAGGGAGTATATGGTGAGAAGAGAAATAGTAGTATATTACTGTCAGTTAACCTCATATGTTAGCCTTTACAATGTAGATGCAAATTTGATATCCTTATAGACCACTCAAGCATTTGAGATTACGATGTAACTGGCAGAATAGTGGACAAGCAGCAAGTACTGATATGATACATACCACTGATACTTCAAACACTACTGATACTCCAATAGAAATTGAAGTTAACTTGTATAGCTTGTATAACTTTAAATACACATCTTTTTGCTCAAAAAAAAAAAAAAAAGACAACAAACCTTCTGTACATATATAGTACCAGAAAAGTCTGCTACTTTACTTTTGTTTGTGCTTTGCTACTTTTTAGATGATTTTTAATATAGTGGGAATAAATGATTTGGATAATCTTAAATTAATTTTTGTTAGCATATCAGTTTTCCATTTCTGCCTTTGTTGTGCTCTTCAAGCCTCACCTCAAGTGCCCGGCCCATTACTGTTGGCCTAAGAGATAGCTTAGTATTTGAACTTCTTGGTCATGCTTTATTGCTTCCACCACTGCGATTCTGAAGCATATAGGAGAAAAAGTTCATATCTCTGCCTTCAGTTTCTGTCACCACTGAACCCTGTGAGAGTCCTGTTACTGACTTTACTGATACAATACCATGCTCCAATCTATACATGCATACACATAAAAAGGTTTCTACAGTTTATGTGCTTCATCATCATCATCTTTGTAGAATCGGCTGCTAAACTTTGCTTTTTCAGAAAAAACAATCCAAAACCAAAACAACAACCATGGCTCTGCAAGCTTACTTTTTCAGGGGTGGCTCAAAAAGTTCCCTTTTTTACTAAGAGTAAGATTTTATACTCTTGCAATCCTTTGAAGATCTATGAAGTGAGGCTCATGTCATCAGGAGGATCCTGAGCAATCTACTTTTCCCACTGTTAACATTTGCTATTCCTAAGCATTTTTTGAATCTATACCAAGTTAGTAAAATCTCGATGGCCTCAAGTCTGTCCCAGTCTTGGATCAAAACAAAAATCCAACAACTTGCTTGCAGATCCTTGCGTGTCTTGCCTACAATATGCAACAGCTATTGAAGCACGTTTGATGCCTGATGAGGTTTTGGTGATACTCAATTTTTTTTTCCAGCTGCCTTGCAATTCCCCAAGTAACTAAATGGAAACTGTTTTACTGAGAAAATACAAGCATAAAATGGTGCCATATTGATGTAAGTACTCATCATATGTGTATTTTTTCCAAAAGCTGGGATAAAATAGAAAACCGTATTTCCACAGAATTCTGGAACAGTGACTCTGTGGTATTCTTAGCCACACTCAAATATATGTGGTGAAAAATTTAACATGAATTCCAATACTAAATTTGATCCAAAGTCGCATCCGGCTCAGATTATCCTTTCTTTGTCAATTCTGAATGATTTGAGAAGTGCAGGAGTCTCTGTAATAGATAAATTTTCAAGATTTTCTGTGTAAGTCTTGTTCTAACTTTATGCAGCTCCCTGACGTTCCAAATTGAGACATAGCTTTAACTAGGAAAAAAAAAAGTAAATCTCTTCTGCTTTACTAACATTGTTCCCCATTCCAGCTCCTAGTAGAACTCTTTCAAGTTCTCATAAAGTAAGTTCATTCCCTTTGCCATCTCCCCAAAATATGATTGTTAGCATCCTCTGGACTGAGCTTAACACTGTTGTCATGACCAAATGACCACCGTAGTGAGTCCTAAGTTATGTCCTCTGCTCCATGCTGGTTCGTGCTTGGATAATATGGGGTGTAGTGTACAGATATAAAGAGCTTTCATGATGGCCCCTACAGAATACTCACAACAATTCAGTGCTGGCTTCTTTGCTAGGCCTTGTCAGCATGAGTATGTGCGAACTGTTGAGCTGTCTAACCTCTGCAGTCGTGATGAAGCAACTGCAAATTGGGAAGGAAAAAAAAGGAAACAAACCAGAACCTCTTTAGAATCATTAGTAAAATACATCAGTCTGTTTACCACTGGAAGGGTGGCTGTTAAATTGCTCTGTGGCTTTCTCTAACGTGATCTGGGCATGGTCTAGTTCAAAACTCAGCACTTCTTCACGGCTGATGTACTGCTGGAATCTGTCTACAGTGAATACAATTTAAAACTCAGTTTTGTCTTTATGTTGTTGCAAGTCCTAATGCTCTTACCAATCATGCTCTTTAAATACTATTGTACTGGGAGATAGGAAGCCAAATCCTGGATGAAGATACAGATCTTTAAAATTACTTCCCTTTAAGTCTACTGAATTCAGTATACCCGGCTGAAGAATAAACTGTCTGGAAGACCTCAAGTAAATCACTGAATGTGCCTTGTGCCTTAGTTCCAGATCTGTAAAATGGGAATATCATCTTCTACATCATACCATGACTAGAACATGAAATCCAATAATGTTTATAAGGTTCTTATATGCTACAGTAATGTGGGCTGTGGAAACGCCATGGAAGCTAGGAGTCAATGGAATTCAGTGATGCAATCAGTAAATTATTCCATCTGTAACTGCAACTATAAAGTACTGTTTTTAAAAGTGAGAAACTTTAATGGAATTTAGATGGCTTTAATGGAATTTAGGTGGCCATACTGTCATACCAAGTTCATTATCAAGTTACAGGATGTGATCTCTACAAGTCAGTGTATTAAATTACTTAGAGATGTCTATTTGTAGACCTAAATCCTGTCATGATGAAATAAATGGCAGTATTTTAAATGGAGCAGTCTGTGTACTAATATTTCTCAGAATTTCAGGCAGGTATACTTGGCTTTGTCTTCCATATACCTGAAGGAATAGCTGTGATGGGATTTCTTTCCTCTAGCTGCTCTCTTATAATGATTTTTAAATTTTACTTACTTTTAAATTATGATCAGCTTGTTAATTTTCCACTAATTTCTGAGTTAGTGCACCTTTTGGAAATCAAAAGATTTCCAGAGAAAATTAAGACTGATGTATAGTAACTCAATTACTGCCTGAATTTCAGCATTTGCTAACTACTCCTCTGCTGCTGACTGTTAGCAACTTCAGTTATTTGATGGTCAAGGCTAGGCTATTTAGTTTGAAAGTAAGATAGGAAAATAAAGGTGATAGCCCTTTCTAATTGCTTTCTCTAAAACACACTCCAACTGCTAGAGAGGCTAATAGGATGAAAAATTTGCACACATATTAAATTCAGTCTCAGTTGAAAGTTAGTAAATTAATTGCTGTCTTTCTGATTGTTTGCTTTACAGATGTAGGATAGCAAGATGGCCGTTTTTTTGTATTTTAAATAAACACTGTCAGTCTGAAGCAAACCTGAAAAAATGGATAATATGCCGAGACAGTGCTTTTCCATTCCCTAATTCAACTCTCCCAGACTCGGTTCATCCTAGTTAAATGAACTCAATTGTTGTGGTGCGACACAGACACGCATTAGAAGTCAACTTGGCACGCGAGGACGAGCCTCGTGCTTTCCAAGAGGAAGCACAGCAATGAGCTCATACCATCACTCGGCATCTTCCGCGAGTGCCCTGATGTGGTGGTGAGGCGGAAGCCGGCCGGCAGCGTTTCCGACGCGCCCGGCATCATGCTGATCCCGTGAACCTCGCGTGGGGGGAACTGCCGTCGCCACGACGGGCCGCGCCTGAAGTTCTTGTCATCGCTCTGTCAACACAGAGTTGTCTTTGATGAAGCAAAACGAAACTTTCTGAGTAACTATCCTGCTGTGTTCTATCTCTACCACTGCCAAGTGCATTCCATAACAACTGCCCTGCTGTGTTTGAGACATGCTTGTAAAAATAAAAGCTTTAGAAATATTAAATGCTGGGGTGGAAAACTCTTCTTAAATCTTTGGCTTGATATAGTCAAGGGGTTTAGTATCAGCTAAAGTAGAACTTTCTTATACAGTGACAGAAAGTGGTTTGTTATTGTATTAGGAGGCTTACATAAAGTACCAAAAAAGGATTAAACACTCGTGCATGCACAGAATTCATAAGCATATGACATTTTCAGCAAGTCTTTAAAAGTTTTATTTCTCTTCATGTGCAGAAATCCAAGACTTAAACATTTTTGCACTGGACTCTTATGTTAAGATAAATAATTTCTATAGGTGGATTTGAGATTCCTCTTCCCAGATAACTGCCCCAAATCACACTCTGTTAATATTAAATTTGAAGAAGAAAGCAATAAAGAACAAACTGAAAATCTACCTTTTTTCTTTTTTTTTTAACAAAAGGTGTAAGTGTCCTAAAGAACAGACTGCAGAGGCATCCCACCCACACACATGCACCACCACCTGCTCTGGCCAGCAAAACTTCCACTCCATTCTGCATGTTTCCTCTCTGGAAAATGTTCATCTTAAGGTAAGAGTGCAGTGTCAAATTTAGCATCTGAGATGACACAAATATGTAGCCAAACTGAGGTCACTTTAAAAACCTTGATGGGTATTCCTAATTTTTTTTTAAGATGTAACTGACTCTTTTTAACAATGTGAAAATTAACATGTCTTCATGCATTCAATTTAATTTTAATATTCTACTGTGATATTTTATAAATACTGAAAATAAAATTAATTACTTCCTCAAGTCGTCTTTCAGTTCCTAGTGCTAAAAGGTTGTTGTATTCTCTCTCAAGGATCTGCCGTGCCTAGAGATACCAAAGTAAACAATTAAAATGGTTGAAGACGAATAAAAGGAAATAATGGGTACAGATTAACCAGAAGTAGCATGAGCAAACTTGCCTGTGTGTTTTGTGTTGGAATCTGTAATAATAAAGCTAAACTGCTGTAGTCAAAGTTTTCATCCAGTGCTATAAGTGAACCATGTACACCACTTTCTAGGATATTATTTGCATATTCTCGGAGGCCAATGGCTTGTATCCAGCGTATGACCCGATCATTGCTCCACACCAGCACATCTGTAAAGACATAACACCAGGTCAGTCTCCTGATACCTGATAACTTCCAAATTTTACGGGTGCATGTGTGTAGCTGTGTGTGCACTGTGGATGTCTTACGGCTTTATTTCATACATGAGGAATGCTAACACTGTTCATATAGCTTTAGTACCTCCTATTCAAAAACACTATGTGATTAACTATCTTCAAACAATAATGTTTCCAAAGGAGAAATCTGCTTCCAGAGGGAATCTCCATAATGCAATTCCTCCCACTTCCTTTATATACCTTTTCAATTTGTAGGCTATATTTTACTGTGCAAAGGCACAGGGGAAATATGCATTCCTCGAGGCTTCACTTGGGAGTGTTGTATTAAACATTTTGGGAGTTGTGCCAGCACCTATCTTATACTAATATGCCATAAAGTAAAAGATTAGTCCGCAACTTCAGAGATGAACTATTTTTAGTACAGAAAGCTGGTAGAGTTGTTATGGTCCATACCAATTATAAAGCTGAAGCAACAAAGTGAGCTAAGAAACCATTTTTGAGGATTTGGCTATGCTGGAAAAGTGTCCTGCCTTGCCTGTAAGATTAAGAAAAAAAAAGTTACTTATACTGATCTTTATAGTTTAAGTGGGAGACATACTACTGAGTTTTCTTTACTTAGTGATGAGGCTTCCCCCTGAACCTTTGCAAGTCCACCTGCTGTGGCTGTTCTGGGAGCAAGATTTCTGCACTGCCTGGCTGAGAGCATTTTGCTTTTTGGGGTCAGGATCAGCTGAAACACGGTGGCAGGCAGAGGCCAAATCCCACCTGGGATTAATGAATCCCCACCACGAAGAACTGGCCAAGGCATGACAAGGTGAAGGAGGCTATGAATTATTACCCTTGTCCTAGCAGGAACCAGCACTGAAGCCACACTAGAATTTGAGACCGATGCCCAAGTTCCCTATGTCAGTCTCCAGCTAGACCCACTTGGGCTGACTGGCCCTGATGCCTGCACATCCAAGGCAAAGTCTTTGCATTAGTGCATGCCATCATCTGCCTTGAACAAATGCACATTGTCCCTGTAGCCCCTCAACTTTTTTTTTTTTTAGCTCTTCTAATCAGCATTGTGCTTGAGAAGTGCTAACTGCTGGAGTCACTAGAGCTGGAAAAACTCAAAGGAATCAAAGGAATCGTTTCTGATAGTTGGAAAGAACCCAGCCACCCTAATTGTTATATATAAAAAGAACGATGCAAGTGAGACTGCAACTACTCTACAGAGCTTTACACAGAAAAAAACCCATCAGAATCAGCTGTGAAATCTTGTAATAAGGCCAGTATTGTTAGGAACTATTCTTATGTACCAATCAACTGCCTCACTGGTCACTCCTCCAAGCAGCATTTTCTATGATACGTTCTGATGTAAGAAATCAAAGGCAAAGGTTTTCAAAAGCTGGAGCATAATGTTAGGGTCCTGAGTGCTCCCATTCTTTAGTGTTGCCCTCAGCACATCCCACTGAGCTGCACACTGTTTGGCCTGCTGCTTCTAAGCCTGAAAGAGATTAAGATAAGATCCATATCCAAAATTCAATTTAGCAAAACGTATGTGTCAAACCACCACTCAGAATTGCAGCCCCAATTTAGCAGAGTATTTAACTGTACCTAATTTAAGAAAATAGGATTTTTTCTGAAGAAAGATGGAGTTATGTTAGTTTTGCTTAAAACACATGCTTAAATGCTTTGCTAAAATGGCATGACAATGGGTTAACAGTGTCAAGCTTCAAAAGAAGAAACATTCCCAGTATTCATTCCCAGGAACTATCACCTTTTATTTCATGCTGACTCATTTCTCTTCGCTTTTCCAGTTCTTTTCTATCATAATTCAACCTCTTTAAACACATGATTCCATATTGCAAGCTTGTTCTGTTATTTAAAGAGAAACATTTACAGAGTTAATAAAGATATTTTGAAGATGGGAACATATGTAGGATGCATTTCCTGCACTTCACATGAGGTGTTTCATAGTGCCCATGAAGGAAATCTTGAGAACAGAGGGGAGGGCAAAACCAGTAAAAAAACTCCACATTTCAGGAATGAAATGGAAAAAAACCAAAATGAGTATGTTTGAATAACTGTTTTAGCATAAGAAACCCAAAGCATTAAAAGTAGAATTCAGAAAAGGTCAGCCCTTGTGAGCCGTGAAATGTTTTGTCAAACCAGGCTTTAAAAAAGTGACAAACGAGACAGTATATTAAAAAGAAATCCACTTCTTGTCACATAAACCTCATTCTCCCTAAAGTTTAAATGCCTTTATTTCCATATTTCCAATTTAGCTTCCAAGCTATATCCCTAGGTAACCCAACAACTGTCAAATTGCTTGTACTGTTAACAGCTTTTATGTGCTACACACAATAGCTTTTCATTATTATGAGATCTCAGGGCTTTGAAGCTTAGTCTAACACTTTCTGATACTTCACACCACTTAAATTATTACTGTTTCTGTATTGTCAAGAGTCTATTGATACATTAATGGTTCCCTGCTCATTACAAAATTTATCTGTACCAGTATCTTGGTTTTGAGAGACATAATTGCAATGTGGTTGCTATTACTAAGAGAATCTCTCAATTCAGATTTCTAACAATCAGCCCTCTCTTTTCTGTATGCTTTTCCACACCAAAACAACAGGAAGTGTTGTTATTCTGTGCAGCACTGAGCACTAGAGCAGACACATAAGCATTTTTATAGGCGTAGTCTTTATGCCGACGTACCGATGAAAACTATCCACCATTTTTAGGTGCACACGCAGATCTTTCTTTGTCAGGTGGTCTAACATCCTGGCATCTACCAGGCATTCCATAAAATAACTTCGGTACTGAGGTAAACCCAGACTGGGCAGCCATTCGTTACCTATCCATTCATGGTTCATATCGCCATAAGCCAGGGTCTACAGAGAGAAGAAAACGGAGAGGGGGAATGAATTCTTGAGTTTGTTCGAGACTGCACCACAGACTGAAAACAAAATATGTCTGAAAGAAAAAAAAGTTTTTTATAAAAATTATGTCTAAAAAAGATTAGCAATTCTGGTTTTGCTTTGTTTTAGCATTGGAAGAGGGAGCCACTGTGAGATATTTGTTATGGATAGCAGTTTTGCCCGGTGTATCTTCTTTTCTTATCTAAGTTTTAAGGATTTTTTTTCAATTTTGAGTTTTAAATGCAAGCAAACTTGTTACACAATCATGTGTGTTTCATAATCTTACTTGCTTTCAATTGACCTTCTAGAATATTTATGCCAGGCAAACCCTGAACTGTGAACTGGTAATACAAACACGGCTCCAGGGAATCTACTGAGGCTTGTTACTGTTTCTGGGGAGAAGTATTTCATAAATAGGATCTAATGACACTTCATGGCTACACACCTGAAGTCCTTTAGAAACTAAAAGTTAATTTCAGTTGTTTGGCACTCAAGCTTACATGTAAATGAGATACTTTCAGCTGTGAAGAGTTTAAACCTAAATCCATCATACGTAGAGCTCAAAAAATTAATCAAGATAGGAGCAAACCGGGTTTCTCTTAGAAACTAGTACTCAGGCTTCATTGTTCAGCTAAAATTTCACTAGGATGAGGAATGGACTATATGAAAAAGCCATGCATATTGAGCTATTTTTATATGAGTTGCCCTATTAAGATGCAAAATAGATTTTGACGTCTCACTGTTAATTATTTTGTATTACAAAACAGCAAAGAGAACAAATAAATTGCAAGGTTTACACTTCCTCAACAGGATCATGCTCAGGATCATTTTCAAGCCTATCTCTTTGGCTTTGTTTTTAACATCATAAACAAATGAATAACACAAAGCTGGATGGATATATTATCTATGAGGGAAAATATACTCTCCTTATGTCTTACTCTTGTGAGACTTTGAAGAGAAAAGGAATGTCATCAGTAAAGATAGCAAGATCGTGTAAGTGTGCATATATTAGACAGAAAAAATTTTAAACATGTAGCTAATTGACAGTTCTAAATTATACAATACTATTTGTAGACTGATACTTGGGTGTGACTTACACAATTGTTCTAAAAAAAAACGGTGTGATTTTAGAAAAGTTAGCTCTCAAATTTATGGCATATTTAATTTTCCTATTCTGAAAAATGAGGAAAATACTCTCTAAAACTCTTAACGCAGTTTAGGTGGGAGATAGAATATATCTCTGGAATGTAGTAATTTCTTTTGTCTACAATATTCACAACATATATACCTCTTTCTGCTTTTATATATTCTTTGAGAAGAACTCCAATATACGTAAATCATAATTCAGTCATTGAGATACAGTCACAGTATTATATTCCACTATGCATATTGATACACCCAATTACGTTATTATTAGCTTCCAGTTTAAAAAACTCATGTGAAAGATCATACCTGAGCCCAACTGCCTTCTTCAGACTCTTTCTGTATTATCAGCAGGAAGCAATTAGTAAAGCAGGTAAAAAGACAATAAAAAATTAGTTATAAAAAGATGTGATTTTTATATGCATGTTAATGAAAATGAAAATATACACATAAAGGGCATGAATAAAATAACTCTGGCCAGTGGTAATGTCCTGTGCTAAACTACCTGAAAAAATTATAAGACCAAAACCATAAAATGTAGCTGAATTTTCAAGATAGAAGATCATTATATCTTGGTGAAATTTTACAGCATTATTTAAACGGGCTTCACAGTTTCACAACTAAAAGAGAAACATTTACTTAAAAATTTGGGCATTAGTGATGAAGTTTTTTGTTTCTGGTTTGATTTTGAAACATGCACAATAAACAGCTGTCTTCTTGAGAATGTATTGTAAAGGAGCTTTTTACATAATGTTTTTTATGGAAAAATTGTATTTTTCTGGCTGGGCAGTTAAATAGGATCAATTCTACTTCTTGTCAGTTCAGTGCTGTTATATTTTCATTCATCTTTACCAACAATAATAAAACTGGAAATGAGCTCAGTTAAAAAAAATAGTGATAAGAATTGGCTTCCTTACTGCTGATGAGAAAATTTTAAATTCTATAAGAAGCATAAACTTTGAAGAAATAATTCCTTATTGCATCAAAAGTTAGCTTCAGTACCTCTCCCGCCCTTTATGGATTTGGCTGACTATAAAGTTTGCCAAACTGAAGATTATTTTTTTCAGGAATCTCACTGGAACATTGTATCATGTTTTGTAAGCACCTTTATGGAGTTGTTATGATATAACACTAACAACCAAAACCTAAAATAACATATATTCCAAACTGAAAAGAAATAAGTCTTACTTTAGCGTTAAGGGAGAGGTTTGACAAAAATCAATAAATAAATGACACTCTCCATGCACCTGAAATCAAAGATCATGAATACCCAAGCATGGACAAGAAAGACTCAGCATTAATGAAAACACGAATTTGTGGAATGCACCATTCTCGGGCCTTTTCTTATTTCTTTCTATGTTACAAAACACCGTTTAGAACAAGAGGGAGTAGATTACAGAGGAAATGTTGCACGTGTAACTGTGACAATTTCATTCCATTAAATCAGGTTTCACAGTGGCACTGAAACTATTATATACTCTAGAAGTCCGATACTGGTTTTAGGGTCACACATTTTTTGTGATGGCAATACCATTTGTAAATTTGTTTTGCTGCAAGATTACGTAACTGTTCTTTAAATTCAATTTCATTACTCCCTGCAACTTTCTAATGACATGCTTTGGGAAGCATCCTACAGAAGATCTGGCATCTGTGCTAAAGCAGGAACAGGGCTATTCTCTTTTGAGCACTGAAACCATTTTAAGTGGAAGTGGAATGACTAACCGTTTTAGCTGGAGCAGCAAGGTTTTCCATTTCTTCATGGGTCACCCAAACGTTGCCTGAGGGCTACAGACAAGGCCCACAGGAAGGCAGGTGGGATCCACATTAGGTAAGCAGTGGTAAAGAAGAAAGGCAGCACCACTGTAAGTTAACAGCGCATCACCATCAGCACAACCACGTTCTTGCCTCTACCGAGCTGCAACTAGAGACAACTTTAGACAACTTGGTTTGTATCTTTCATTAGCGGCTTCTGAACAGATGTGAGGGAGTATTACAACTAGAACTGATGGATGAAATCCGGCACAGCACTGCCACAAAGGAAAGAATGATAATTAAAGCTGCATTTCATCAACAACTGGCAAATGCAACCTTTAGCTCCCAGCTCTGTGCGGAGGTAAACTTCAGCTCCCAGAGATTTTCCAGCCTAAATATTCTGCACAAATCACATGCTCATGTTGTAGTCTGTGGGTTTCATTCTAGAACTGCAGCTAATTTTTCAGTTGCAGTGCTGTGATTTTTTCTCACGAGAAGCAAAGAAAAAAATATGTAAACATATTCTTACAACATTGTCATGAGATTTATAAATATCTACAACTGTTAAAGACAAGAAGTGTTGATTCTAATTAGCCAATCATAGTGATGAGGTAGTGAATTCATTAACCAATCAATTCCAACTGTTTTAAAACCTATGTAAGTTCCGTTTTTAGATAAACTCAGACCTCTTAGTCAAATGAACAGAGTCAGAGTTTGTGTGTGTTTTACCATAACACAACAACAGTAATCTAAATAATGAATACTTCTACCATGTTTCCATAAATCAAAAAAGTCAAGATAATTCAATTCTAAAGCTATTCATCCTCATCCTATTTTTTTTCATCAAATGATTACTAGGACAATGAGGAGAGTCCGGGAGAGAGCATGGATGTATTTTATGTTTTATGGAGACCTGAAATAAATTAACTACTTTCCTGAGAAAGAGGGGAAGCAGAAAGACTGGGAACTCACAAATGCATGTTCCAGGGTAGGGCAGCTTTGTGTGCAGACAGTTACTCAGGCAGAATTAAAAAAAACAAGGCAAAAGTATTCCCAATGTTTTTAGCTGGAACATAATATACTCTCACTTCATAAGTGTAAATGCTTTTATGCTTTGAAGTATCCTCTTGTGCTTTTAAAGTGAAAATTAATTTTGTGTAGTAATTCAAACATCATATTGAGTCTTTACTGCTTTACTTCGGTAAAATCCATTACAATTCATAATATTACCATGGTAATGACAAACAAAACTGTTTTCAGGGAAGAAAGTATCAGACAGTGAACTGCAATATTTAAAAACTGTGAGCAACATGAAGATAAAAGGGCAATCAATAGCAATATTAGTGCTGTTGCCCCGTTGCTTATTGTTGCAGTGTGCAACATATGGTTGCTTCCACTGCTCCCCATTGTTTTCTGTGTTATGGTTTACCCTATATGTCAATCTGTTCTTCCCCTCCTAACTCTCCGGACTGTTCCCTGTCATTTCTGGTATCCCCTCTTCTTGGGCCTTGTCTGTCACTCGGCTGCCTCTCCCCTTCGCCTAGAAGGTTCCAGGAAAGGCGCTGAGTGATAGGCTAAGGCCCCTGGGGTCCCTCCCTCCTCTTTTCTGGTTGGATCTCTGTTATTTCAATTATTGCTGTACTCCCCCACCCCTTGTTCAGGATTGGACGTAGTTTGTTACCACCCCCTGTTACGCCCCTTGTATAAAACATGCTGCACAGCAGCATTCGGGGCTCTTGTCTGCTGGGTCCCCTTGGCTGAGGAGTTCCTTCCCGGGGCTCTAATAAACTGAGATTTACCCCCAGACCTGAGACTGCCTCCTTTTCTTCGCCTTTGTCTGCTGCCTGCCTGTATCCTTCAGAGGATAAGAGGGAAAAGAACCCACAGCAACAGCATGAAGTTACCGAGCCGGTGACAGCTTGGGACAAAGGGTTGTGCTCTTCACTGCGGCTGTTCCCACAGCTAGCCGGGAACACTCCTGAGGATGCCCCTCAGAGAATCGGGCACAGCGACAGCTTACGTAGCTCAGTGGATCCGGTACCTCACAAAGGTATCTGAATTCTAATTTCCACCAAAAGATTCTCCATAAACTTAATGAAGACAACATATTTTAACATATAAATAGTATTAGCATTGTCATTATTATTATTGCCTTGCTAGTAGAAAGCTGAGCTACACTACTTGAGTAGTAGTCTCTGTCTTTCACTTCTATGCCATGTTTGTCATCTGATCAAGACTTTTTTATTAGTCTCCATTGCTTCTTTCATTGCCATTGCCATCAGCATATCTCAGCATTAAAAACTTCCCTTTGTTATCTTGTTTCTTTTTGTCCTCATCAGTTTGACCTCTTTTTTCCTGCTTTTTATATATAGCACATTCATTCTTACTGTCCCCTGATCTATTTCCTTGCCCCTTTCCTTTCAGACATGTATCTTTGTGTATTTTCACTTGCTTCCCTCCTTTCTGCCACCACTTTCTCTTCCTTCCTCACTGAATCCACTTCTAGATTCCAGCTGCTCGGGCTCCACTTCTGCTTTCCAGATGCTCCCCTCACACCTCCAATCAAAGCTTCTCTTAAAAGCATGAAGAACCTAAAGCCAGCTGTCTTATATTAGATAACATTTGAAAGGGTGCAAATAGGGGGAATGGGAAAAAGACTCAAAACAGCCGTGTTCCTACATAACCTCTCCCAACACCTGCCTCCCCTCCACCCCCAAAAAATAAATAAAGAGAACAAACAAACAAAAAAGAGAAATGCAATCTGATTAGGTTGGTACAGATGATTTGAAGGAAGAGAAAGGCAAAAATAAAGGCAAAATTACAAATAAGATGGTCCATACTGATTTGGATAACATCAAGGATAATCAAAACAATGACTTAAAAAAAAAAAAATATCTGATGAAAGAAAAACATCAGCAATCAACATTCAAGCAAGTGAGGAACAGGTAGTTCTGAGTCTTTATTAGACAGTTCTCACTGATTGTGAAGTGTGTGTCTTACAGAGCCATTCTGGTACTACAAAAGTTTTTCTGCAGACTCCTGTAAGGTGAAGTGGGGAAGAAAAAGTTAGGTGAACAGGACTCACTGTTCTGGATGTTGGAGGTGCTGATGGACTTGTCAGTGATACCATCTCCTGGATTGCTAATCGGAGTTTTAGGCGGTGAAGAGGATTGCTGATTCCAATTTCTCTTTGAATCTCGGTATCGGACAACGCAGACATGATAGCTCCACTCTTCACGTTGGCACGGCAGGCAGCGACATACCAGGCTGGCATCCCCAGCCAGAGCTGTCAAGAGAAAGGACATTTCATCCAAAGCACCGCTTCATTTCTCAAATGAAATTACAATCATAGACTATCCTGAATTGGAAGGGACCCATTGGCATAATCAAGTCCAACTCTTGGCTCTGCACAGAACAGCCTCAAGGATCACATCATGATGTGATCCAAGAGCCAAGAGCGTTGTCCAAAACCTTCTTAAACTCTGTCAGACTTGGTGTCATGACCACTAATAATCGATTAACTAGTGACCAGTATTAAAAAATTAATTGTCAGGACACCTATCAGTCTGAATAAGCATGGTAACACATGCAAATGAGTATGAACATCATAGTCTTTAATGAAACAAAATTGTTTCAGAACTTTTGACATTGCCATGATTTCATGTGAATTCTTTTTGCTTTTGCTGTAATCAGAACTTTAAAGCAAAGTATGCTTTTGAATTGTTTATATTATTTGTCCCTGGGCTACTCCTTTCCCAGATTTTTAATGACCAAGTACTGGCCCAAGTCAGTGTTACTGCCTATCTGATAATCTTATGTACAGAAAATCATCTAGGAGGAATTAAGTAATTTTTTTCACTTTTCTACTAAAATGGCTTTATCTTTTTTAACATGATGTACTCAAGGGGCACAATCTTACATTTCTCAGCTTGTGTTTTCTGAGTAGAAATTAACCAAGCCCAGTTCAAATAATCAACCTATCAGGGACAAACTTTACAGTAAATTTGGGAATAGTCTGGTATGGTGTCCCATCCCAGCTAGGAATACTGGTTAGAGACTACAGCAAAATGTGAGCACAGCTCCATCACCTATGGATTTAGAAGGTAGGTTCTTATATGCTTTTCCTCTCCTTATGGCAGTCTTACTAGCCCAGGCCAGGAACACCCCCTTCTTTCACCACTTATTCTTTCCTTGTAAGAGGACTTACAGAGTGTGAGTTATTCTTGTTTTCCTCAGCTTTCTCATTCTATGCTGCCTCATTAATATGACTGTCAGTGTCTACAACTCTTTTTTTTCCCAAAGGAGGTAATTTCAAATCAGGGATACATGCATGTGAAGTTTTCAATCATGGTATGAAGTACATTATGCTTAGCAAAGCCTGTGAGAGGAATATAAGCAGTGGATGCCATAATGACTGCAATTTTAGGGATAACATAATGGAAAACGAAGACCTAGGTAGGTGCATCTCAAATAAGCCATGAGAATTAGCTGATTCCACTGGTTGTCTTTTTTTTTTTTCCTCTTAATAAAGGCTTACTAAAAGAGGACACAAGGTCAAGGAAATGAGGAAATTCACAAAAAAAAAATCTAGTGTGAAAGTAGTGACAAATTGAAAGGATTTTCATTTCATTTGACGCAATAGGGGGAAGAAGTGTGTGATTATTAAGAGGTTTATACTTTATCTGGGAAATATTTCCATAAAAGACAGATGTTAGATCACTTTTATGTCACAGGGAAAACAGACTTGACTGTCAGGTTGCAAAAGGCTCAGTCAGGCTGTGAGTCCTGAAGTATCACAGAGGTTGACAAATGACTGCATTGTGTTTGAATAATCCATCCCACTAATGGGATTAGACACTATCCTCCATCCAATGCTAGTCTGAACCTTAGAAACATTATCTGATTCTAACAAACTGTCACAAAATACAAAGCTTCATGAAAGAAAAAAAGAAAACCAAAAATGATGTAGATAACACCCAGCTGCACTTAAACAATGCATAGCTTTAAAATGTATTTCATCACCTCATTTATTTTGACATTAATTTTTTTCACACATGCACTTGAAAAGCAGAAGAGCGTAAACACTGGGAGTTATTCACCCTGCAGGAATAGATTAAACTGTTTGCTGCTCATTAGGTAAATTATTTCTTTAACAAAGTAAGTAAATTCTTCAACAAAATAGCTGTCCAGCAGAAATTGATGTTACATAAACAGTCTATAAAAAGAGAACACAAATAATTCTAGACAGAGAACTCAGATATCAAGATCAATATACTTTCCCAGAATTAATTAAGAAAACACAAAATTCTTAAAATATTTCTCAACTATGTCTCTGCTACATACAAACAAGAAGAATAAATGCTAAGGCTGAAAAGCCCTGTAAAGTTTGAAATTTCAGAATATACTTCTTAAATTTGAGTCTTTTTCTCCTTTAATATTTACTTTACTCTTTAGTTGAAGTGACACATATTTTTGTTTAGGAGAGTATGAAATGCACACAGTGTCCATCTGCTGACCGAATGCACGGGTGCTCACTGAGTAAACACACTACTCCTGTCCTCACATCTTTTCATCATGAGTATGCAATCTGCACTGACGACTGTGACATAAACTTCCTTTTCAGCTCTCCTGTGCTACTGTCATCATATTCCCCAAGAACTTCATAGACCCTGATTTCTCTTTACAGCCGCTCTCTTAGACATTAGGAAGCATATCCTATTTTTCAGAAAAGAATCAAGGGGAAGAAAAATAGGGCTTAACTTGTCAAAAACAGCTTGAATCTGCAGATCACCTTGAAAGATGAGGATATTGGTATTCAGAAATTATAGACCTTTGTTGGTGTCTCCAGCAAATCGGCCTTTACTGTAATACTAAATATTTCTGACTGATATAAATCTCTTTACAGAACTCTTAAAGCCATATGAAAAAGTAAAGTCGTGGCCAAATCAAGGATTCTTCCATATTAACAGAGATTTTTTGGGAAAGAGGATATAATCTCATTTTCCAAGGTCATATACAAATGCTTGTACTGACTTTCTGCGGTTTTCATTTTGTCTTTTTCATTAGGGACATTCAGCAATTCCAGTGTGAAGCAGAAATTTTGAGGACATTAGCTTCTTTCATTTCTCATCCTTTCATTAATTCAGTGGCATATTTCTGTCAAAGGTTTGGAGAGGGATTTTTCTATTGAAGGGAAAAACTTTACAAGGTCTAATTGATGATCAGTGGATGATAGCTACAGCAGGCAGGAGAAAAGTTGTGGATATGTAGAGGTACTTGGTATAGTAAGGAATAGACATTTGTTCTTTGAGCCAACAAAGAGTTTGTATCTGCATTGAAGTGTTACAGCCGTGCCATGTAAAAGTGACTGTGGATTTGTGTAGGAACATTCTTACTTTCTGCTTTCTTCTTCCCTCAGCATCTGTGCAAGTTTTTTTTTGAGTAGTTCCTTCACCTAAAACATTCATTGATTACTTTGTCACAATTCATGACGGCTCTGCTGAATGTTTTTTCTTCTTGATTTCCAAAACCCATTCATTTAGGTCCTCCAAATAAAGGACAGCTCTCTGCATGCTGGATTTCAGCTATGAAGGCACTGCCTGTCAAATCAGAGAGATTTCAACCTGGATCTCTCACACTGCAGGTGAAAATGGTTAGAGGAACGCTCTTTTCCCCATTATGTTTCAAAATGCAGATAGCTTCAAATTCTTTACATTTATTTAAAATTAGCACATCACTCTACATAAAATATCTGTGGAGATCCTAGACATTTAGAGACTGAGCAATTCAAGATTTAAAAACTGTGGGATTCAAGCGCATTTCTGGCCCTCAGAACACAAATAATTCTAGACAGAGAACTCAGATATCAAGATCAGAACTCAGATATACTCATCCCACTGCGTAATTCTGTCTTACTTTTTCAGCTCTAGTCTCTAATTTACACCATCCAGTGTCAAAACCTAGGTAGTGCTGATGGCACAGCACACAGGGGGAGAGGAAGAGGCTGTAACAGTATCTTTTAAGATTTGTAAGGACAAGCACACAGAAGCAGTCTACAAGTGCAACTCACATTTCCAAGTTATGGCCAAGACTTACCTCCAGCCACGCAACCACCGTTGGTCCATCCCACTGCGCAAAAGGCAAACCTTTTCTCCGAGCCTCTTCCAGAAGTTCGTGTCTAAAAGTGGACCAAGAAATGGTAAATATGTGGAGCTATATGTTGGGACAAAAAGATGCAACTCTGCCTTTTTGTGAAGGGTAGTAACAGTGAAGCACAATGACAGGCATAGAAAAAGCACAGAACACACCAGTTAACAATACAGCTGTTTCTCCTGTTGAATGTACGCTCAATCTATTCCCAGTTCTTCACTTTTCCTGACATCCTTTTAAACATCTAACAGATAAATGGCGAGGCTTCTCTCTCTTCTTTAGCCAAAGAATTAAAAAATCAGTATACCCTATAATAAAGGAGTATCAGAACAGACATTGGTGAAGAGAAAACTGAGGGACTCCTCCTGAGACTAACTTAGCTCTGGTCTGGTAATGACTCAGTAAGGCCCAGAATTGATAGCTTCTAGACATGAACTAAACATAGATGTAATGCAGCTGGATCTGAGAGGTGTCTGTACATGAAACACTAAGCCAGCTGTACCAGCTATGCACAATGCTAGGGTCTGTGGACTGCAGCTATTCTGTACCTTAAATATGCCATCTGTGGCTATTTAAGGGTTGATTGTATCTTTAGTAGTTCCATGTTTGGATCTTTTAAATTATTGATTATATGTAAAAGAATTCTACATGGTTTACTGATGTATATATTTTTATAGTTTCAGAATTGATGTGATTTCTCAATTTTTTACATATACGTAGATGTATCTCTATTGAATTGATCAAATAGCAATCCAGCTCCTGCATCTGCAATTTTTCTGGACTACAACTGGTGTATATGTAACACGTAATTCTCAAAGCTTAATTGATACTTTTAATATGGCTGTATGAAATATTTGGTATACTTACATATAAACCAATCAGCCAGACTACCAGGAAAATACTCTATATTAAAAGCATTCAGCTATTTCACCAGACATTTCCACTGTGGTGTCTTCAAATGTCTTTTTTTCCTGGTATTTAACAACATGTTTTCAGCTACCTCCTACTGAGAGAAACACAAAAGAATGCTCTCTGCAGCAAGCTGTAGTGAAAAACAAATTAGACAAGCACTATGCTAATGTAATATTAAAATTTGCTTACATTCCCAAAAAGCAAGAAAATCTTGGAATTATGGCTTCAATTTTGTTCTGTCCTCCTTTATTACTACAGCCTTTGTGGTTCAGTTATCCCTTGACAATTCTTCACTGCCTTAGCAGCCTTTCAAATATATGTACTACAAAATCACAGCAGATAAAAGCAATGCAGTGATCCTACTTGTAAGGAGTAGTCCTTTGGGGATTTTTGCATTGCCAAGGGGCCACACTGAGAGAATTTGGCTTTAGCAGAAAATGGAGCACAAATGAGAGATTTTGCATTCAGTTTTAAATCCCTGGCTCTGAATATTAATAGAAAGGAAGCTGCTTTACTTTCTGAGTTTATGCTGTAGCAATACATAACATTACAAATACTTGGCAGCATTACTGAAGTTGATCTAGCTTCTCCTCCCACACAGCCTTTGCAGCAACCTTCCCTTTTGTCACTCAGATATCCCAAGCCACTGTAGAGCTATCCTTGATTTCTGTGAAAGCATAACCCTCAGTAGAATGAGAAGCTGCTCTCTGGGTACATGAAGACCACGTTACCTTCAGCAACCGACGGGGATGCAGGAATGCCTTATTCCCAAGGAGACAAGTAGTGAATGCCTATAAAAATGTATTCACCTGCCTGCTTAGGAGAGCAGAATTAAGGCATGGCCAGACTTGGCTACATCCCAGCTACCTGTGGATGAGCTTTTGGGTTGCAGCATTCCCTCAAGGTTGGTTCTGCAGGTGCTACAGCAGTGCCGTACCTCCCTCAGATGCTACAACAGGGTTGCAGGACTCCTGCTGCTACCAGGTCTGACAGCTGGCATGGCCATCCTTAGGGGAGACAAGCTTTCAGGAATGCCCCTGCCTCACCTGGCCACTTTTGGTGTCCCATGGCAGAGCAGGGACTGCACAAAACCCTGTACAATGTGCTCATTCCCTACAACCAGCCCAAGCCTGGGGAGCAGCCCCTTCTGCAGCTGGGAGTCCCATGGAGACACCATCCCTAGAGGAACCTGATCCCAGAGTTTCCTTTATCTGGGCTATTCCCTTCAATTATTCCAGCTGAAAGAGCAGGGCTGGCTAACATGCTAAGTAGAAAAGGAGATATTGGCTTTGAGGGTCACTGGCCTTCCTTGCTTGCGTTGGTCTCCTGCTGCAAGCAGGAGAGCAGCAGCACCTGGACTACAAGGAGGTGTGGAGGAAGTCCTGGCCTCTTGGATCTGGTGTTAAACCTCTGCGTGGCCTCAGGAACTAAGATGCTTGAAGAAGAGGCATTGGCACTTTAAGGTCTCACTTCCTTGAAAAACTGGAATTATTATACTGGAATTACAAAGTGCATATTTCTAGGGAGTCTTCTGTGACTTTGCAACATTTGTACCAGCCAGAGGCTTGGTGTGGAGGCTTAGAATTATTCCAGTGGTTCTCAAACCAATACATTCTCCCAGAGTGGGAAAGCACTTCTGTTACTTCAGAGGCAGCCTGGCTCACAGAGCTAAAGGAAAACAGAGCTGTGGTTGAAAGAAAATGGGGCTAGGCCAGAAATCAGATGCCATAAATATGTGTGTATATATATACACACTATAGCCAAAGCCTTCAGTTTGATAAACATAATCCAAATGGTCTTTGCATGTAGAAGGAAATTGCTCTGAGTTGAAAATATTTTTAGCATAAAGTTAAAAATCCTCTACTTGGACATGCACATGAAATATAGCCATCATAAGAGTTGTGCCTCACTTACTGATGCAGGAAAATAGTATAAGGACTTCTATAATATTTTTGTTCTCTTAAGAAGAATTTAATGCTTCAAAACTTTTAATTCCTTCCTCAGGTGACTCTTATAAACAGCACTGCAATATTAAAGTTTTTTTAAATTGTAATTTACTTTTGGATATTGGTCTTTGACTACTTAATACAAACTAGGAGATCTGTAAAACCTGAACCTTCAATTAATAAGCCAAAAACTAAACCCAGAATTTCTATTTTTTTGTCTAAGAGATATAGTCTTTAATTGGCAGTCAGTGAAAACTCTAATGAATGGTGTGTTTTGGGGTTTTTTTGGTAATATGAACTTGCACTGTAGAAAAAAAAATCCACTCTTTCATTAAGTTAAAAGTATCATGTAGGAAAAAATATGCACTGTTTTGACCAATTGTGCAAATCACCTAAAAAATTAATCCAGTGACCTGCCTGTTTTGGAACAGAAAACAATGTCTTAGAATGGACAGGATGTTGTCTACAGTTGTCCTTATGGGATAGTCACTGGCTTCCTGAAAACAGAAGAACCCCAAAGCAAAATATTGATAACTGCAGTTCAATTTTCCTTGCAAAAACATACAACTGATCACAGGAGGAAGAAGAGACAAACACCCTAGAGCTTATCACTCCCTCTTCCCTTCATTACAAATACAGGGTTTCGGGGATCATGAAAAGCAGGATACAGTCAGTCTAATTTAGAAAGTTCTTTGAGGGGAACTGGGGATTTTCCCCTCCTCAGACTTTGTCAGAAGAGTGCTACATGCTACAATGTGTCTATGTTGCATCGGCATGGAGGAAGGGAATTAAAATGAAATTATTTCCATGCTTGCTTAGGTTTTTGGCAGCATATGAAAACAAGCTGATAAGCAAAAATTGACATTAATTAGGCATTACTAGAAATGCCATTATTTTGCAGATAGGGCTTTAAACCACTTACTACCACTGAAATGAATTCCAAATTAAAGCTATATTTTTAAAGATAACATTATTACTGCTAAAGAACAAAATCCTCTTCCTGGAGATGTTATGGGAGTAACTGGAATATGCTATTTAAAATATATCATTACTCTGAGCCTGGTTTTGTAAAGTCTGGAAGTTTCATGAATATGAACAGTTTAACATCCATCCAAAATGTGGAAAGTACTTTTATTTGTGTGTTTTAGGAAATGCCTCATAAAGTGGGCTGTTTTCACATTTTTATCAAAGGCAGTAAAGCAAAATCGCATAATGTCAAGTTGTGTTGTGGAGCTGTGTGTCGGAGAAGCAGAGTTGCCTCCCTAGCACTGACTTCTGATGTTTAATGCTCCCCAAAACGACTTGCTGAGGACACTGTTAACACCAGGCCATTTGCCTCAGCACCATTCATCCACAGCCAGGTACAACTATCTGCCCAGATCCACCTAAAAACCTGAGAGCACAACTCTCTCATAGCATGGGCCCCTATGAATGCCTCAATAAGCCCTTGGACAGGAGAAGTACATGGAAGCAATAGGAAGGCAGAAATAATGAGTGAAATGATGTTGCTATCCTGCAAATCTACTCCATATGTATTCTCTCTCGTGCCTGGGAAATTCCAGCTCTGTATCAGCAGCTCTCATCAAATCATTGCATAAAGCCCGATGAACTTTATTAAAAACATTAATAATCTTGAAATAGAATTTGTGTAGGAATATAATGCTATCTTGACTTAAAGTGTGGCATTCAGTGGCATTCAACTTTCTTCATGAAGACAAGGCTGCCCCCCATGAAGCAAACAGGCAATGACAGCTCAGGATTTCTAACAGACATAATGCAAGCACTCTGTGCACTACACGACATCCAGACATTGTCTTGATGAAACAGAAACAATATTTCAGCACAGACCTTCACGTTTCTGCAAGCAATAGGATTTACTCTGATATCTAACAGGGTTCAGATGAAAAGACCTCAGGGATATTATACTGCACAAAATATATAATATCTCTTAATTAAAACATAATCGTGAATGTGAGATAAATTGAAAAGGAGGCACAGTGAAGTCAAGAGCCAGATCATGTTTGTAAAACACAAGCAGAATTGATATAAAAATTTGGCTAATGGGTAATTTAGACTGTGAAATGGCCTTTAGTCACAGACATTTTCTCAAACAGAAAACAGATTGAAGTTTTTACCTAGCAGGTCCTCCGATTATTAAATGACATTATTGTGATTATTATTATCACCAATATTAAAATGTTTCATTTAAAGCAAAGTACTGTACATGACATGTTTCTGGAAGAGAATCAGACAGAAAAGATAGACCAAATATGCTGCATTTATCTGAGTAATCCTATGATTTCAAGTTAAGATTAAACACATCTGCTGCTCAAAACCTAACATACATTCAAAGTCTGAAAAAACCAGGAGACAGGATTTCTAATGAATTAAACTGAATTTGGATTTTATCCTTTCTATTGTCATTTGCTAAATATTTAAGACACACCAGAATCCTGTAACTCAGGACATGGCATGAAAAAATAAGAGTTGAATTTGTGTAAGTTAATAAGATCTAATAAAAATAACAAGTTACATTTTATATGTATTTTCTGCATGACTATAAATGGATTTAAAGTAGGAAGTGGAGTGGGAGGTTGGGGAGAGACTCAAGACTTCATATTATCACACAATGCAGATTTAATTTAATCTGAAAGGATCCAACTGACTTAAAGATTGCACTAATTAAAAACAATGCCAGATCCTGTTTGAACTTTGACACATAAGTGATCTGGATTTTAAATGATTTGATATCTTCATTCTCCTTTTTGATACCAAATATCAGGTCAGGCTGGAAACAATGGACAACATTCGATTTCCAACATTTTACAAAATGTTTTGTATTCAACTTTGGGAATTCTCAGAAAAAAAGACTGAAATACAGAAATGAAGATGCCACTAATAAACAGAATGTTTTTAAATCTATAAACTAAGGAAGGATAAATTTCACAGTATCCCAGATAACACAGAATAACAGTGCTGTGGATATCCCATGTTAGGTGTACATTTAAGCTGCATGTAAACTGGAGGGTGTTCTTTTCTTCTGAAGAGATTTCTTCAGCTAAGTGAAGCACATTCAGGAATGGTTAAGACAGACCCTGACAAACACAGCTTCAGAGGGCTACTATTAAAAACCAAATAAAACAGCTGTGAAATGAGCAGACTTGCATAATACATAGTCTTGCAATTTTGTGTTCATTGTACTACATTAGAGACCCTCAGTGTTCTCCGGCTGATCAAATGTTATCAAATCTATTTTTATAAAGCAATTTCATAATCACATATTCTAAATTAATGTGGTAACCCTCGTTCTCTAAGTTTTGTATCCTTTCACCTCCCGAAATTTCCTCCTTAAGTCTGCAAATTCTTATTCAGGAAGAAATAGCATTTCTACAATAGATCAAAGAAGAGATGAAGATTTTAAACTTGATATTGGGTTAAGAATTACAAAAACCAAAACAAACAAGAAAATGAACTGGTGAAAAAGAAAACAGTAAAATTATATGCACAAATAAAATATTTTTGCATATATGTTTGCTTTGAAACAGCATGAGGGTTCAAACAGAAAAGAAAAATTGTGTACTCTCTGAGTTTTCTGTGATTTAATTAAACAGAATTTATGCCTTAACAGCATTTGTTAAACTCATAATTTTACCACTGACTTTAACTCTTGAATGATTTTGTGATTCTGGACTTTAGACCTCCCAAAATGCGTTTATTTTTAAAAAAATGACAGAAGTTATCTCCAAGTAGTTAACTCATTCTGTTAAGCACCTCAGGAGCAAGTCCTGACCTAAATTTGTGTATGCTTTCAAGATTTACTGTTATTCTGAATACTTTGAAAGCTTTCATTTTTTTTGCACGGTTCAGTTTCAGTTTTCTGCATGAATTTGTTACATAAGATTCACGGAAAAACAAAAAAAGTAGGAACAAAACATAGAAAATAAACATGGTGCTGAAGATTAATATGTTCAGCAGCCATGGCATTTTAACTTACCCAGATATGCTTTTCATGAGATGAAGAGAGATGAATGGAAAAAAAAAAGCACATAAATGTTAATGAACATATAGTAGTCCATAAAGAAAATAAATAGTATGATAGATAAAATAATATCACCATTATAACTACAGAAATCTTTGTAACTGGTTTTTCAATGCTTTAGAAAACTTAAGTGCTCTTGTGAGGAGCAGGTGAAATTGTCAAAATGAGGTTTTCATTAAACTCATGTTGGCTATTTTATTAGGTACCACTCAGCACAGCACATGTTCCATCCACAACACATATTCATTCCAAAGATCTGTAAACACAGCAAATGTGGAGTAGGTTTTCAAATCAAAGCTTTTTGCTTAGATTTGAATTATTTCATGAGGGTTTTTGTGTAACCCCAAAAATCCTGAAAATCCCCAAACCTGTGGATTTAACCAGATT
>WAAE01006498.1:0-11645 GCA_013400495.1 Nicator chloris | reverse complement strand
TTTCTCTCTTTCTCTCTCTCTGATAAACCCTGTCTTTGCCATTTTCAATTTACCTGAAATGGAAGATAAGCAGCTGGCATTGTAAATTTGACCTAAGAAAACCTAGGGAGTCCTTTGATATTTTCTGTAGGCAGTGAATTTGGTTAGAGAAGACCTAAAAGTTATTCATAAATTTGCTTTTTGATGACCTTGGCCAAGACATGTCACTCTTCTGTGCCCTGTTTTTCACATTTTCACAATTTCCCATTTGTCACACAGGTGACACCAGCTTTTGTGAAGGACTTTGAGATGTGAAATGCCTGCTACAGAACACCTTTTCAGGCTTATTCTTGTTCTTGCTTTCCCACAAGAAACAGACAGGTCAAAACCACCTGCATCCCAAGCATATTTCTGTGTTTTCATCTTCTTTGAAAACAACAGATTTTTCTGTTTCTGGAACAGATGTTCCCAGCTAGTCAATATGGTATCCCAAGGGGTTGTCCTGAGAGACAGAGACCAAACCATGGAGATCAGGATGAAGAAAATGGTTGAAACCCTGAGGTATTAGAAATGCATATCAGTGGCCAAGAGATAAGACAAACTGTTAAGGAGTTTTGTCATCGTGCAACAAAGACAATGTTGGAAGTGAGAAGCGTCCATTGTCACTTTACAGCTTCCTTAGGTTGCTCATAGCTGTGGAAAATGTCCTACTGAGTGGGAGAGACAGAGCAGAACAGTCACATGCCTTTTGGAAAAATGGCCAGTAGTTTCCAGTCTCTCATGATTCAATATTCCTGTGGAGCAGTTTGGGGGTGGCTGGGCTGCCTCAGGTGTCTCTTGGGAAGAGGCCTGGGCAACCATCACCAACCACATAACAATGGAGCAACAAAGGGAAGTGAATCTCTGTTCAGAGAGAGTGAAAGGACTGAGGATGCCTGAAAGCCTGTGTGCTGATGCTCGTGTGCCCAAACTATCCAGGAGAATTCATTTATTTGACTGCAAAACTCATGAACCTAGTCAGTCTGAGCTTGTGTAGTTCCTACAGGTGTCAATGTGTTTAGGTCCTATTGCCTATTTGGCAATATTTTTAACTTGGAATATGAGTGTGAAAGGAGTTAGTGAGAAGCTGACATCTTTAGCACACAGTGCCTGTAAGCGTAAAACCATGTAGCCTCAAGTCCTCCTAGAAATGCATTTTTTCAACTGCTATTTTTATAAATTACTTGTTTCTGTGCCATTTACGGTCATTTCCTTCCTTAGAAATGCTTTTTTGCAGTTGTTTAGTCCACAAAGCACAAACCTTCTCTGGCTTCTGCCTTAACTAACCAACCAGTATAAATTTCTCTTGAAATTCACAGCTGTCTTCACTGAATGTGAGTAAATGAGCCTGCCAGGTTGAGCTGACTCTAAACTTTCTTGTCTTTGGGATGCAAATCCTTTTAAGTATATTTAGGTCAGCTCTATTTGATTTTCATGGGACGTGGGAGAGGGGGAGAAACTTCTTCTTCCATAAAGGAAAGAAAATGAAAAAAATGGGCTCTAAATCCCTCTGTTCAAAGTCACTATCAAAGTCATCACGTTCCATTCAAGAACCCAGGGATGCTGGGCTTCTGCTATTATGGTTGTGTGAGAAAAAGGATTTCTCTCCATTGTGCTCATCTTTCACCTATGATTTAAACCATATTGGGCATGTGACTGGTATCATGAGAGACTCATGTGCAATCTAGTCACTGGTTCAAATTCCAAAGTCAAACTGCTGGTGCTTAGATGTTTTTAATGCCTGACTGAAATGGTTCATCAAATTCCTCGCCACTTCCCATACTCTTTACCTTCCTGGCCTGGATACCCAGCAATCTGCTTCTTTTAAAATATCATTTCCCTGACACAGGGGCTCAGAGCACCACTTAAAACTGCCCAGCTCATATTTAATTCATATTTGGATTTTCCCAACTGGAGATGCTTAAGTATATATTATGACCAGCAAACTGGAACCCCCCCAGATATTCAAGAGCTGGATAAATATCTCTTAATAACATAGAAGATAAAGTATTTGCTGTACCTTTTAGTCCTCCTCCAACTTATAGGCAGAGGAAGTAATGGGATAAAAATCAGTGCAGTGCTCAGAAAGTGCAGCATTTCAGACATGGTCAGCCTTAGCAAAAATCCCTTTTACTGTTGGTTTATATAATAATTTCTTCCAACTTTATGGCAGAGTCACACTCCCAGCCTGCCTTAATGTAAATGAAAAATCAAACTTTGACTTGTAGTATTGTAAAAGTGCTATGGTAAAATTTAGCTGTAAATTTTGTACACTTTTATTGTAAAAATGTAAATTTTCATCTTGACAGATGATCAAATGTATAATGCCCTACGTGCAGAGGGTTGGTGCTGGCTTTGCAGAGGTGGGAACCAGAGCTGATACCATCCAGCAGTCTGTCTGTCAAACCTTGTAAAGATATATTTTAGGGTGTTTCTGGATAATAAGGTCTCCTGAGCTCTTTGCAGCTGGATTTCTGTGATCATGTTTTCAACAACATTCAAAATGCAGGTGGGGGAGGAGAAATGGGTGCAATTTTCATTAGCAAGTGGTTTATTAAGCAGCTATTATTAGGCACCAGTTCTTCCCAAATGAGGATACCATTAAAAATGTGGCTTATGGCATTAAAGGTAAAACTACAGAACTCACTGCAACCAAAAGCCTTAAAACTTCAAAAGCTTTTTAAAATACGTTGCTTAATTCCAGAAGGATCATATGGAGAATACAGCTGGATTGAGATCATATAAAGGATTTCTTAAGTTGTGGTTGGGATGACTTGCAAAATCTACTTGTAATTGCTGTTTGGGAGCAGCAGGACCATGGCAGAAGATGCTCCAACAACTCAAACAAGTGTAAAGGAAAGTAAAGATTACTGATGACAGCTGAAACCAAATATCATAAAAGTTATTTGATTGAACAATGTTGTGAAGAAATTGCACTGCACAAGACTAAGACTCTGCTNTACTGATGACAGCTGAAACCAAACATCATAAAAGTTATTTGATTGAACAATGTTGTGAAGAAATTGCACTGCACAAGACTAAGACTCTGCTTAGCCTTTTCCCATATCTTATGGGAGAAAAGGGTTATAAAGATTAATTATTTAGGCCGACAGCCTGTATATTTCACTTCTTAACCTGTGCTTATAAGACTAAAGACATTTTCTCCAGCCAAAGACACTAACTGTAGTAAGAACAGGAGTTTTATGAGGAGTGACAGCAGAATTTTAACGCTGTGCCATATTTCTCTACTGTTCCATGTGTTTAGACTTGCCCAGATTAATACAGCAAGCTCTGATTTCAGGATTGCATTTTTTAGCACTTAGCCAAATCAGACACCATGGATCATATTTTATATTTATACTTCAAGTTCTGATGTGACAGAGGTTTCAACTGGATACCATTTGCTGTGATCAGAAGTGTGCTTTCAAACATTTTTAAATATTTTATGGATTAGCACCCAAAAGGAAGCAGAAACCTAGAAGAAAAGTAACTGCCACCTCAGCTTCTTTTCTGTGACTGCTGATGAATTAATGATTATCCTTTTACATCTCTTATACCAAGAGCAGGCATGAAAGGCTTTAACATTCAGGATACCCAAAAATGCTGGAAAAGGGAGGTCACAGTGGAGTCCCAGAGAAGATGCAATGAGCAGGGACTAGTCACTGGGAGAGGGGGAATTGTGAGTCACCTGTTGGGGCAGGGAGTAACTCATCTCCTGGGAGCATCCTATGCTATCTGCAGGCAAGGGGAGTGAGGGACCACTGCCTGGGGGTCTTTCTTTTCCTATTTGTTGAATTTGAGCCCACCAAATAGTCAAAATGTGTAGGTATGGGTGTATATATATATATATGTGTGTGTGTGTGTGTGTGTGTGTGTGTGTGTGTATACAGAGGGATGGGGTAAGGGAGAGAGGGAGAAAGTAAACACATGGTTTATATATTTGGATTTGTATAAGGGTAGAGAAATCAAAAGTATTTGATTTTAGAACGACAAACAAAACCAAACAAAAAAAATTAATACACACAGCTGTTCCTCCTAAGAAGGAAAGGGAGAGAAAGGTATCCAAGAGCCCATCCCACAATAAACTATTTATTAACCAGACCAGCTGATATTTAATTTAACCATCTCTGAAGTATTGAGGGCTTTTGGTGTGCTCTGAAAATCAGAAGGTTTGACTTATCTAAATCAGATATGGTACTTGCTCATCTTTTTCCTTTTAATAGAATTTCCATTTGACATTTGTTTTGTTTTGGTTTGTGTCTTCCGTTTCAATATTTCAGAAAGCAAAACAGTCTGGAGTTAAGTGGTGTACAGAGCCTGATTGATCTTCTCCAAGCCTCTAAAGCTATCTTCAATGACTGTCATATTAGTGGGATAAAGAAAGGCACAGTGCTCCACGGGACTGGTTTTCGGTGTTTCTGTGCTGTGCTCTGAAATAATTTCTCAAGGATTTAACTGGATGCTGAAATAGCAATTTAAAAATCCTTTGCTTTGATCTGAAATACCTGATAAAAACACATGGATTTTCTGGAGTCCTTCTTTCTGTGTTTCTATTATTTTTATTTCATTTACCAGCCTGAATGACTCTACTTTATTTATCTTTTATGGTGCATAGGTAATAAATGTCGGGCTACATTTGAAGACAAAATCCTGAAGTGATTTGGGCAAAAGGAAAAAGCAACAAAGGAAGAGTGGAGAAAAAAAAAAGCAATAACCTGAGACGAAATGTTACTTATGATTTTACAGTGTTTAAACATATATTTATGAACAAACGTCAACTACAACCCAGTTGTAATTTTGCCCTGTTGTTAGCCAGTTGCAAAAGCTGTCTCCTTTTCATTGTTAGCTATTGAAATAGGATTATGAGATAGGAACAATGACATTTTCAAAAATTTGTTTATTAGTAAAGGCTGGTGCCTGTCCTGTATGTTACTATATCCTGTACTTACTCAACATCCACAATAAATTGTTCCCCCCAATACAAGCTGCTCATCCATGCAATTGCTACCTGAGATCCTTGGAAGTTCTAAACTGTCATTCTTTCCTCTCTAAGCATTATGCTCACACTGCTTTGTCATTTTACTCCTAACAGTGAGCACAGTGTCCCAGCACCATTAGCAATGAGCCAGGGCACCAATGGTTTTGCCATTTCTTTTTGGCATTTTCAAGATATTTTGAATCAGTGGTGCTGTGCCTTCCAATGTGGAGCCCACAAAGGCTGCAGTGTTTTCTTCTCTCAGTTATTAATTGGCCTGTGACAGTGACATTGACTTTGTGGTGGCAGACACACGCAGATTGGAAATTAATATACTGAGCTTGAGAGTTACAAAAGAATTTAAAAGTCAGACCATCCAAGCTCTATTAAATCACTTAATAAAAGCTGAGTGAAGTATCTAAGAAGCACAAGAAAACCTTGGATTACCTTATTTAAATTTGATACTAAATGAAAACATAAATATTTTAAACCCATGAAGTTATTAACTAAATTAACTAGAATTATTTTAAAGGTACAATTTACTCAGCTAGATCATCAGATAAGGCAATGCCTATCTAAATTGATGGAGCTATGTCATTGTACACAGCTTGAGCTCTTCACCATGATATCTTTTCTAAGCATAACTGCTTTTAGAGCTTGAGGGTGTTTTTGTGACAGCTACATACATGTTTTTCCAATGACTCAAGAACCATAAAGCCACATTTAATATATTAAAAAAAACACTCATGATAACTTACCATTCTGTAAAGTTTATCCTCCAGATCCTGATTAATTCTTTGTAAGGCTAGGTAATTGTTTTGTATCCTAAAACAAAGATGATATCATGTAACTGAATGAATTTCTTTCCACGTTGTTTATTACCTGTATTTTCACATCAGTACAAAACCTTGGCTTGCACTACTTGAATTCTATTTGCTTACCACTCCTGTTACCAGTCAGTGGTTGCCTTTGAAATGCAATTACCACCTGCTTCCTAAGCAAACTTCCAAACTTCTTTGTCACATTTTCTTACTATATTTAGCAGCAAATTCCAGCAGGAAGTGAATATGTGTTGGTTGTTCTGCACTTGTGTGCAGACACGTATTACAGCCTGGGAACTTGCACAAGGTAATTATAGTTTTACATCAGGCTCAAGAATAGTATGTAAGAGAGAAAGCTTGAGCTCTAGGCTTAGGCAGCACAAAAAAAGATTTATCATGAAATTACAGCAGTATCCTAATGACTGTAGCAACATGTGGGCATCAACATGTGACTTAAAGAGAATATTCTTTCAACCAAGTTTCAAGATATTGCCTATTTTTTCCAGGAAGTATATGTAGATAGCTTAGCTGAGAAAAGAGGGGTGTTTATTTTTATCAGCACTTAGGGTTTGAATGAACTCACAGAATGAGGCTTCACTGCTTATTCCAGAGCAACACACCAAAGAAAAGTTTCAGCCTGCACATCTTTAGGTTACTTAGATGGTAACCTTGGTATTGTAATGAACAAGCTGCACACTCCGTGGGAAAACCATTGGTATTTTTGTAGTAGCTGTGGCTTTCTCTCCACAGAACCTAAGGAGGATAGCTCCTTGTTTATTAGTACCCATCACCTCAGCACAATGTATAACAAATGTAAAACAAATGTTGGAAGCTCAGCTGTGAAAAGTTTGTCTGAATAAATCTATATGACTGTACTGATCAATAGCTCAAAGTATTTTCAGCAGTGAGGAGATTTCAGGTAATGTCCAAGTGTTTTCACTGTAAGAGTGAACACAGATGTAATCCACATTTATACAGCAAAATGCACTTCCTCTGAGAAGTCTGGATCTGGGTGTAGTTTCTGTGGTTATCAGGATGGGACTGGGATTAAAGGAGTCTCTTTGTTTATCATTTGTTTAGGAATGGCTGCTGGAACTGGAATGAAGACCAGTTTTCCAAACGTGCCATAGCTGCGAATCAAAGGGTCCAGCCCACCCCTTCTTGGCAATGTGATGCTTATCTCGGCTTCTGTTGCCATGGAGATTTTCTTTCCAGTTAAATGATCAGAATTCTCCATTCAGGGCAGGCCAGTGGCTTGCAGTGTCCCTCTTAAGGGATGCAGAGCTCTGGCTGGGGCTCCCAGCGTTGCAATAACATCTGCTGCACGGACCTGAGAGGGGATGTCTGTGCCAAGGACATCTGCTCTGTGGTTGTAAATAATGACATCCCCCTGGGTGAACCTCCCCGGGGTACTGAGGGTCAGCCCACGATCAGAGCAGCCTTTTCCAATATGCATTGCAACCTGGGGGAAATCTCAATGTTGCCTATGTTTTACAGAGCTGCTGAGCAGAGACTGCCTTCCTGTGAGGAGGATCTGTGGTAAATAGTGTTTGCTAAGGTGATGACCCAAACGGGCTGCAAATCTCTGAGACTTGTCCTGTGAGGCTTGGTCAATATTCAGCAATTCTCACAGTGCTACTGTGTTTGTGTCCAGGTGACTTAAAGGATTGACTGAACTTTGCAATTTTCTCTATTGTCCATGCTCCTCACAGCATTTACCACTAAGCCTCTCTGTAGACATTGATTTGTGCAGCTCTAGGTTTACTTGGGATTTTCCCAGCCATTATCTGTCAACACAACAGAGACAAATCTCAGGGTACTCTGTACCCATCTTTTTGTGGTACAGAAGAAAGCAGAGATGACCTTGATACAAGGAGGGTAAAGTGGCTTTGTCTGCAGCTCCCCAGCACAAACATTTTGTTTTGCTGGTAAGGATGCATGCCATGATGCAGGAAGAAAGGTATTTTACTTCAGAGAAGTAAAATACTGCCTTCTGGTTGAGCCCAGAAGTGCCCCAGCATCTCCTTTGTCATGGTTTATATTTTTTGTCTAGTAAAGCAAAATGGAACAGGTTAAACTTGCTTTGCACCCAGGCAATTTGTGGTTCAAGTGGAGGTGGTGTAAAAACTGATTTAAACATTAGCACCTGCAATGCCCTAAAAGTTTGAATGGGTTCAAATGCACTTGCATAGCTTCCTGAAATTAAAGGGGAGAAAAAATTTGGTTCAGGACTTTTCTAGCCCAGGTGCCCCTGTACCACAGGCTGTTCTGCAGTGGTTACTGAGGTGGACAACTCAAGGGAGACTCTGAAGGTTCCCTTTCCATAACTTTGAGACCATGAATAAAACCAGCAGTAAGTGCTGCTTGGATAGTGGACTTATCGTGGCAACAATGGGTTTGTTCCTCAGCTTCTGTTTTCACTTTTCTCTTGCTATGTATGATTGAAATGTTAATTATCATTAATTATTTTTCAATGACAGCACTTCCATGCCGTAGATGGTGGTAGAGGGTTTTGCAAGAGCTTATCACAACCTATTTCTCGCTTTGTAGCTTCTTTTGCCTTTGCCCATCAAATTTTTGCCTACTGTATGTTTAGGAGAAAGTAGCCCACAAACTCCAGTTCTCTAACACATTCATTTTGCCCTGACAAAATGACCACCTCCCAGTACAGTCAAATCAAATCTAAAAAAAAAAGCCACATTAAGTAGGAAGCTGAGTTTCAAAAAGTGTTTCTATTGAGAACAGTATGCCAAAGTAGCCAAAATAAGCACAAACACATACACATGTACACAGGCACATACACATGCACGTATATGCATAAACCCCAAATTGGAAATTCACTGTGCCAAAAGAAGTGTCAGCAAATGTAGGTGGCAAGGAGAGAAATGGACCCAGAAATACATGGAAGAAAGTGTTAAAGTGATAAAAGAGGAACAGAGTCAGATCAATCTTTGGGCAAAACTGTAAGATAAAGGGAAGGAGAAATAAAGAGTAGGGAAAATTATTCAAATTTGAAAACAATCTGATGAATAAATGGTAACTTAACCTTGTTTGCAGAAAAAATACACCCAGATAGCCTGAACATTGTGAAGTATGAAATATTTTAATCTTATAAATCTGGCTTTGAAAATAAAATAAAATAAATGAATAAGCTTCACTATGCTGCAAATCTGCTCTAAGGATAAACTCATGTGGGTTGATAACCTATTATCATGTGTTGATGTGTTTTTGTGTTGTTCATGTCATTAGGAGATACTCATGTGACTTCGGGTGCACAAAGGTGCATCCATTAAAAAATGTTTAGATTCTTGACCAAATAAGGGCCTAATCAAAAATATTCTGATCATATTGAACATGTCAGCTGTCTGTGCTCTAACCCACCAAACAACACACTCCTCCCTAAGACTTCAGATTACCACTGAAGAGGGAGTCTGCAAAAGCCTCTATTTCTCTGCTTCCACTCAATCTCAAGCACTCTTAAGGCCATGAAATACATCTAAAGTAAAACTTAGTCTTGGGCTGACTTTCTTTAAAGAATAGAATTCCTTCTAGAGTCTAGTTAGCTTTGAAAAGTGACTCTTGAAAGAGTAGCTTCTTGTTCAAAAAAAATTCTCTCTGTTATCACAAGTTATACCAACATCCTTATGAAAACAATAGTTTTTTCTCCAGGATTCCTGTTCAGAAAACCCCTTCAGTCTGTGAAATGCCTTGCTTTTGTGGGCTAATCTCAGTGCTAAATATATGCTCATATGAGTTTACTTCTCATGCCTTAAAATAACTCTACTTTCTGTTAAAATATAGAATGGGGACCTCATCAAGTTGTTAGCTAGGGCAGGATCTCAAAGAAGAAACCCAAAGTGAACTTTTGAGTCCTGATGTGGTTCCAGGTTTGGATTTTGAAATTTTTTTAGATTTTAACTTATAAAAGCTGTGCTGACCATGTTAGATGGCCAGCACAGCACTCTTTTCAGTCACTTTTCAAAGCTGAACCTATGCTTTACAGCTATTACTTTCAAATCTAGTTAGCACTGTTCTCCCACTGAGAAAAAGGAAAGAGGCCATCTCTAAATGTTTGTAGAGAAGTTGAAAACTTGATCATTGAGCCACACAAGTGACCTCCTCTCTTGAGTAAAAGTGTAGAGGCCTAGCAACAGCACAGGCAATTCTGGATAAATTAAGACAAAGACTTTCAGAAAGGATTACAAAAGGATAGTCATTCAGCCCCTTGGAAAAAAAAAATTGCACTTTACAGAAAAGGAAATTTAATAACAGAAATGTTCTCCAGTGTACGAGTGGGATCTTGTTACACAGGGCCTATTCATTTGTCAGGGTATGAATTTCTCTCCCTGTGCAGTGAATAAAGGAAGAGACACATAATTGAAACTAATTCTAATTCTTTGTTTTTTCCACATTGAATTTCCTCTGTGACATGTTGCTGACAAGCTTTTGGATGACAGGTTTTTTTCAGACATTATCCTTCTCCAGGTTGACAAATCTAGATGTTCATCTTGCAGGACGCCTTGCTATTCTCAATAGAAACATTTTTAAAGCTCACCTCGTAAAATATTTTTGGCTTCCATTATGATATGTCTTCAGGGGAGTAATCACCTGCCTGAAACATAATTTTTAATATAAGTTTTCTTCATAATATGGTACAATGTTCCATTAGAATATTGGAAAGTCAGTTCTGCTAATGTGATGTTCTGATATGAGTTCTAGACTTGGCTGTGAGCCCCTGGCCTGAGTTTCAAAGGGTGCTTAACTCCTTGGTGCCCAGTGCAGTTGATAAGAGGCTTTCTACTGAGTAGGAAGCCCATCTGTTATAACACAAGTGGGATGGTCAGCCCCTCTGCTGCTTTATGGCAGACGCCCAAATCGATGCTTCAAGAGAAAAGAGCACCAGTGTTCCCTGTCCTGGAATGCATTGAAGCAAAACTACATCAAGAATGAGGTTACTTTCAGTGGCTCTGCTATAAGTGAAAAGATAGGAAAAATATTGCTGACAAGAAAACTACATGGAGAACCTCCAGGCTGCTCTTGATAGTTGTGTGTAGATTTCAAAATCACCATCATATCCGCATATTTTAGTCTCATTTTGAGAAGCATCCCCAGTTGGAGAAGCATTGAAGTTATAAGACTTCACTAGGCTGTTTCCTAAATTGAGATCTTACAGACTCATTCTGTTTAAAATTTGCAAAAAATGGTTTGGTTGACTCAGTTTATTGGTGGTTTCTGTCATTGTTTTGGTTTGGCTTTTGCCTTCTGCAAGGAATGAAAAATATTTCTTTGGGTATTGCCCTGGAATGATTTATTCTGAATTTCACTTTGAGTCATCCAATGAATTAATCAAATAGTTCCATTAAGGTATCAGTTTAAGAAAGTCTCACAAGACATGCAAATACATTCCTACATAAGTGGATAATTCTAGTTTCAGAAGATTTGAAAACAAATGAAAAAATGGATATTAAGAATCATGATAAATTTTAGGCTAAGCCTACAGACCATTTTAATCAGTGCTAGGAACGTCAGGAGTGCGTGCTTAACGTAATTTATCATTAACATTAACTAGGTTCCCGATTTGCAACAGCACTGTACCACAGCTACAACAGTTTTAAATAACAGCTTTTCAACATCATTCCATTCTGCTTGAGAGTAAAAAGGAAATTATTTGCTGTACTACAATGCAAAATGCCTTAATATTATTTCAGTTGAACATAGTCTCAGCTTTGAGTGATGGAGAGCTAAATTCTATTTTCTTGTATCAGTGCAATGAAATCTAAACAAAGAAAATGTGCAAAGTTATTAAAAATAAATTTGTCTATATGGAGTAT
>WAAE01006490.1:0-18066 GCA_013400495.1 Nicator chloris | reverse complement strand
TAATATTTCACTTATCCTTTCAAAAGTGCTGACAATTTTTCATATTGCGCTTCCAATACTTGCAAAGATTCAGAGTCAGCCTGGAGAAATCTTATGAGAATCTGTCTCATGAAAGTGCTGTATAAATGGAAGAAATTTTGATAAGCACATGAAAAAATTTGAAATGAGATGGGATATGAATGGTCTTGGGCACAACAGCACCAAGTCAAGAAGAAAGTGGCAACTGGGGCTAAAGAAGAGGAAAGTAAAATTCTTTCAGGACAGAAAAGGGAAAAACTGAGCAAAACAATACAGTTGGCCCAGGAGAGTGAGAAGAGTAAAAAGGAAGGGACTGAAATGAGGAACTCAGCTGAGCTGTGGGTGGAAATGGACAGGCTTACTGAAAATTTTGCACAAAACTTTCTCTTTGGGAGAAAGAAGATAGACTGAGAATAATCAAATACATGTTTCTAACAATTAATGTTTCTTTCCCAGCACTCCAGCTGAACTGTGACTCTACATTCCTCCCCTAGGATATAATTCAAAATTGGGTGGATGATTTGAATTCTTTTCAGTTTCTGTATTTCTACTTATCTCACTTATAGGCTGACTATAGGAAAGCTCTGTTTTTTGAACACATTCTTTATTCTATTACCATTTGATCTGAAAAGATAAAGTGGCTCATCAGTCCTCTCATAGTCAGTGAGCCTAGCTACGCAAATATTTTCAACATTATTGTTGTTAATACAGGGTTTTAAGTAATCTGAGCTTAACCACCAAATAGATCTAAAGAACTATGACAAACAAAATAAAATTAGAATTCTATGAATGAAGGCAAATGAGAGTGAATGTCTTCTCTTTTTTTGAACAGCTCAATAGGCAGTGCTTATATAGGTTGAGATATGGACATGTAAGATGCCATGAGATCACTTTCTGCATCACCTGAGGCCTTCTGAATGAGGCCGTGTTAATGGGATATGTTCATCCTAGCCTACCAGGAAACATGTCTAAAAGTAAGGTCTGGTTAATTATGGTTCTTTAAGCATGTAAAAACAGCACAAAGAGACACGAATAGCTTATTGTTGGAAGCGATGGTTTTTCTGTGTGATGGCAGTACTTATCTAAAATAAAAAAAGACAATACAAAAACCAAAAAGGAAGAGAACAATTGCAAAACAATTGGTGAGTACAAATACATTCTCAGTCACCTCAGCAATAACAATAGGTTTTAATATGTTCCCAGGTCTGAAAATTGAGTATTTTTCAAGAGGGAGTTTTACATGCAGCAACCTGGATGGAAAGACTGCTCTGTGTTTTGACCTGACCTCCATAACTTGATAAGGATGTTGTGTTATATAAGCAGAGGCAGTAGCCTGATGGCTTTCTTTAGTGTTTTCCTAAAAACATTAAGTTGATTTTTGTTGATGGCCTCTTCCCCAGAAGTATAGGCACACCTTGAGCCAATCAATATCTTTGCTGAGGGAAATGAAGGTTCCAGTTGCAGATAGCAAAGTAGAAAAGTAAAAACCATTGATACAGTGTAAGTCGGGTTCTTACCACTTGTGCATCTGGTTCAGCACATAAACTACACAGCTGCACCCATTGGAAAACATCTAGTAATAAACAAATGTTCACTGCTGAAAAGGTTTAATTTATTTTAAGAATTTGGTTTCTACCGTTCTAACATTCTACTCTTCTTTGTTGTGACATATAAGAAAAGAATTCTTCATCGTGAGATAATTTAATGTTAGAAAAGGTTACCCAGAGAAGTTGTGAATTTTCCCTCATTAAAAATATAAAATACTTGGATTGACAGGGCCCTAGATAACCTGATCTAAGGGCTCCAGGTGAACCTAAAAGAAGCTCTTGGAGCAGCAGGCAGAGAGCGCGGTAGGATGTTGCCAATGAGGCTGGACAAGGCCATTAAGGCCTATTAAGGCCTTGGGGTCATGACAGATTCTGTAATGTGTGACATTCCAAATAAAAATTTACCTTCTCAACTGTGAATAATGTATCACTAAAAATGCTGGGTATTGGGTTTGGATTTAGCCTGAAAACTAGAAAAAAATTATGCAGACATGTCTGAACATTTCAAGTTTTGTGTTTTTTGGTTTGAGATTGAGTCATGACTATATTCTCCAGCCAAGCTCCATGCAGTAGTGCCAGTGCATCCTTTACATAGCAAAAAGGAAGACTACCTAGGTTCTGCCTTGATTCAGCCCTCACAATGTGTTTAGTCAGGATACTTAAATATAACACTTCACCTCTAATTGACAGAGAGAATGATGCATCTCTTAAGGTGACTCCAGCCCATCCAAGCTTTGGATGTCCCAAGGTAGGTTTGGAACACATCCAGGCCATGTGTTCTGTGTGCATTTCTTCACGTTTTGTGTGTGACCCTTAGCTGTCTTTTTGTTAGATATCAGCTTTCAAACAGTTGCAAAATTCAAGCAGTTGATGCTGTATCAGTCAATATATCTGATACATAAGTCAGGGTGGAGACCAGCTGTGTCATGTAGTCATTCTCCTGCTCTCCAGCTGATTCTTAAATTAGAGGGCCACAGGCTAAACTATTAATGTTCTTATTATATCACCAGTTGCAGTGATATTACGTCTAGTGAGCAATCCCTTCTTGGTGTTCCTTAGCATTTTATGCTTTGCAAACCTTAATGGAACATCTGGTTACTAATTTAGTTCTACGTACTTCCATACCCATTTAAAAACTTCTAAAGTGTGCTAGTGACACTCTGGAATGAATATTGCCTGAGGGAAAATGTGTTTAATATAGAATCATGGAATAGTTTGGGTTGGAAGGACCCTTCACAGGTCACCTAGTCCAACCCTCCTGCAGTGATCAGGGGCATTTTAGGCTAGGCCAGCTGGCCCTGAGCCCCACTCAATCTGACTTGTTTCCAGTGTCTAGTAGAGCATCAGGAAAAGGTCATAGCAAAATCAGCCCAGAATGTGGCAGAAACAATCTTCAGGTAGAATACGGTTGACCATTCTTACATTTCTGCAGTTATTTTGTATAAAGTACCTAAACAAGCTGGATTGACTCAGTGTCTGTTCCAGGGTCACTCAATGGTCAAGTAAACGTCCTCAATTACCTTTAGAAGGTAAACCCTAAATTTTGCCCCCTGCATAACACACAGTGTGAGTGTGACTTACAACAACTCATGGTGTGATTCTTAATGTGGTCCTGTGCAAGGCCTACAGCTGGACCTCAATGATCCTTGCAACTCAGGAAATTTCATGATTCTGTGATTCTGTGATGATAAAAGAGGATGGGGTATCACTGTTCCTCAGTCTGATGGAACAAATCTTGGCCCATATCAACAGATGTCAAGCACAAATCTCTAGGACTCCTTTTCTGGTGACAACCTGGGGTCTAAAGAAGATCATTTGTATAAAGATCATTGCACAAGGCACCTTTGACAGTTCAACTAAATCTTCAGACATCTAAGAGTTTATAAATTTGTCTTGGGATAGTATTCTGAAACATATTATTCACAGTCAGTGTTCAGAAGTTTAGGAATAGAAAATTACTTGAAAGTGTGAATAAGTTGAAATTCTTTCTCAAGTCACTTAGCTTTCGTTTCCGTGTTTTGAAAACCCTCAAGCAACCTCTGATACTCATGTGGGTGTGCATCTTGTGGGCTATAACTGCACTGATTTTTCTTTGAAATAAGCTGTTGCCTGGAAGCAGTAGAGGAGGAAGATTTCATGGTTAAGCTTAAAGCTTCTTAGCTTTAAGCTTAGGAGAAGACAGCCCACACCTTATAATTCAGGACCAAGAGGATTCCAGACTTAGTCAGGTAGAAAGAGCTGAGATAAAATGCTATGCTCATTTTATTTTGTTCCAGAAAACAACCCAAGCACATGTGCACATTTGGTAAGCCTCAAACTTAGAAAGCACTTGAAAATTTTGAACTGTGACATAGGGACCACCATAAAGAAGGAAAAATGCCTTAGCTTTAAGTGCAGGGAGATATGATTTCCCCCCAGCTGCTGTTGCAGCCAGAGGTTGTCCCTGCATCCAGTTCTGTTTACATATTTCTAACTAAAGATTTATCAGTGAGGTGGCAACACGCCCCAGCCAGCTTCTGCCCGGACTCCCAAATGTCACATGCACACAGCAATGCCAGCTGCACTCTACAGCTCTGTCCAGATCTGCCTTACCACAGGGAGTCCTGGGGGATCTACAGTGACGTTTAGTCTAAGGGTGGTTATCTGAAAGCAGGAAGTAACTAATTCCAATTAGTATTAAATAGCAAAATGATTAGTGGTGTGTATTTGCACTGAAGTCATATATCATCACATCATGAAATAAAGAAGCAATTCCAAACAAGCAGAGAGTTTCTGAACAATTATGAAGAAAAATTTAGAACCTTTGGAACAAAATAGTTTGAGGAAAAAACTTGAGAAACATTTGGAGTGAGTTTCACTCAGTCTAAAGCTTATTTATTTTCCATTTATCCTGAAATTTAAATTCAAATTTAAAAATCAGGGTATTTATTCTGAGTTTTATCATCACCCAGTCAGCTTGGGTGACTAAAAAAAAAGAATTTATCAGGCCATCAGAGATAAAAATCTGACTCTAAAGAGAAGCTTATTTTTTTCCTTTTACTAGCGTAATTCTTTTTCTATTTCAAATCTCCTCTCAGCCTAACCTTCACTTGAAAAATGCTGTTCTTGTGAGTCAGCACACTCTGCTGGTAGACCAAGAGAATGTGACTGACAGAGCAAAAAAATTTCCAAAAATAATGCAGGCATGCAATTAAAAGGTAACCTGTTGTATATTCTGAGAAAAGGAAACAAATCACAACAATATGTAAACCACAACTCTCTCTGCTCACAGCAGAGTTAATTCATTAGTCCAGTTTTATCACTGTACCAGAAAGGAGTTGGTTCATAGCTTTGACTCTGTATTGAAGACAACAGCTGTTTCAGAAGGAATTATTTAGAGCACAGAATGTGCAGTGCTCCAGTGGGCCTAGGTCCAGCTATCATAGTTTCATGCCTGAAAAAAGAGAAAGGAGCCTGAAACATATCTTCAGATCCTGTCCTTGAATGTAAGGGGTTGGGGAGAAAACTCCCTGAATCCAGCTGTGACCATGGGGCTCTTGTTCTACTCCTGATCTCTAGTCAGCTGCACAAGGAAGAAGCCTTTGGGAGCTGATGACCATTGCTGCTCTTTATGCTCTATGTTCAACAGATGAGGAGATCTTGGTGCAGTGGAGCCCCAACCATTGTCAAACCCAGTCAGGAAGAGTTGAGTTTCCTGAATTTGCATGATGGAATTCTGGGTAAATATTTGTTATTTGTTATCATGATGATGTTTATTTTAAAAATTGGTAATAGTTGCACAAAGCATTACCTCTGAAATTGCCGGAGATTTCTATAAAGTCTCCTTGTGTTTCCTGATTATTCTTACCGTTTGACCAAGAATCCTCGGAATCCAAATTCTTTTTGGTCTTATTTGCTGCTAGATATTATATACTTATACCACACTTTGCTGTACTTTTGGAAAAGCTAATTCAGTGATGAATGATGATGAATTGTGCATATGTTGTAGATATTCAGAAATTCTTTTCTTATATATGTTATTTTACATTTTGAAATTTATTTGCAATGCTCTATCCAGAGAAAACCAAGCAATTCTATTTACTGTGGATATAATAGAACAAAGTCTCTTATTTGTATGTGTCTATCCTAAGTCCTAGCACACACCCTTTGCACTTATTTCCTCTCCTTCCCATTTTCTCTATGCCCTTCATGACACTTCAGATTCCTCTTCTTGCTTTATTGCTGAGCTCAAAAAGTGGTGGTGCCCACTCCTGCCTGTCCCAAGTGGTGCCTTGCTGCCTGACCAGGCAGTGAACATAAGCCTGGTGACCTTAGGTGGATTTCAAAGTGAAAAAAATACCTATTTTCACAAAACCTTTAGGAACAAGATTATCCTGCTGCCACAGCTGATTGAAAATGGGCAGCATGTTCAAAAGATTTCAGAAAAAAAAAAATAAAAAAAGAAAAAAAACAGCCAAACAAAAAACAACCACCACCACAAAAAAACCAGAAGTTGATGACAACCCAAATTACTAAAAGAACATCCATATTATGCANGCTGATTGAAAATGGGCAGCATGTTCAAAAGATTTCAGAAAAAAAAAAATAAAAAAAGAAAAAAACAGCCAAACAAAAAACCACCACCACCACCAACAAACCAGGAGCTGATGGACACACAAATTACTAAAAGAACATCCATATTATGCAAGCAGAAGTAATGACACAAATTCAAGTTAGTAGAAGTAGACAAGGAATGCTTTCCTTCGTTTCCATCATCAAAAAAAAGTAGTATGGTTTTGATTAGAATTATTCTGTTAAGATGTAAAAGAACTTTGGGCTATGAGAGGCAATGAGCAACTGATTTAAAAATTCAATAATTTTAATGTTGATTTTAAGTGCATGAACCAGTTTTCTAAGCAGCATCAACTTTCAATGATGTTTAGAGCACAGTCAGCCATCGTAACCGTTAACATTTTCCTGCTCAATCTCCCTGTCTGTAACCAGCCGCTAATAAGAATTAATGAGACAAATCTTCCTTGATTTAGTTTCAAGGAACCTGCAGGAGTTCTGTCTCGGGAGAATTTCATTTATTCGCCACCTGTATCCTAAATGTGTTTTCTCAATTTTGGAAGACCCAGAAAATCTGCCAGTCTCTTTGCTCCGTTGTTCCTGTTCCTTGCATCAAATTTTGCATTCCTCAGGGGCTTTCCTGTTAAATCCTCGTTGTGTATGCCACATATTTCTGAGAGGCAGACCCAGCCTCTTAAATCCCATGGACTCTGGAGGTCACATATGCTGTATGCGTCCTCTGGAGTGAAGAATCTTGGTGTCTGCTGGAACTTACCAAATGGGTTCAACTGCTTCCAGCAGCTGGTCCAGCCAGACAGTGTGGTGACAGTGAAGAGATGCAGAGCCAGAGGTAACTGCAGAAGTATATGTGGAGAATGAGGTGTTCCAACAGAAATGAAAGCAAGGTTACTTCAAAGGATGATTCTGCTTCCATAGTCTTTCAAATAAGCTACAGAGTCTCTTCATCAGTTTAATTAATTGTTAGTAGCATGTTAGATTGTTTTGTTGTTCTTTATATAGATATCTTCTTTCATCTTATACATATCACTTTAGGAGCCAAGAATGGAATAATACAACAATATTACCGTTTTCTGTACTGGTGAGAGCATCCCTTGCTAGACTGTGGCAATGATTTCTGCCGTAATTCAGTTGTTTAGGCTTCATTGTTCTAAGCAGGGCCAGAAAACTCTATCATCATGTTTGTACTAAAGGGCCAAATTAATTCCAAAGGTGTCTGTTAATGTCACAAAGTTTCTCAACTAAATGAAATACTGAAATTGGAAATAATAAAACATTGATTGGAAAATAGGTTACTCACCTCTACTAGGAAAAGCTTGCTTTTGAGTGTTACAGCCTCCTGATTCTTCAGTGCAACAGAAAAAATAACACTAATACCCAGAAGAGAAGAATGCAGGAAAGAATGTTATTTTCCCTGATGCATGTGATAGCTCCTGGATGTGCTAATGGTATTTACATGTACCTTCAGAGGCAGCTGTATTCCATGAAGTAGAAAACAAATAGTCAAGGGTGTATTTAACAAAAATTCACTATTACCATTATTCTTACATGCACTGTTTACAAAATGTCAAGTATGTTTACATTTTCTTAAGCCAGAAGACCTAAAATAACAAAGGAAGAATGGAAGAAGAAAATGAAGAAAAAAAATAGCAATCAATGAATAAAAGCCATAAGATATTAGAAAGTAACAAAGATGTTACAAAAGAACAACCTTGTGCTGTGATAGGGACCTCTCAGTTAAAACTGATCCTGTGGGGAAAGCATTTTCCCAACACTTTTGGACCGAATTTTAATTTGTATCAAATCTTTCAATGGAAGGAAACAAACCATAAAACTATTCTCTGAAATTTTGAAGGGAAAGAACTGCTTCCATCCTGCACCTCACTTTCACCCATCCTGGTGAGGAGGGAAGATAAATCAAGAGAAGCAAAGTGGAACGGACTGTTGCTATTCACACCATGCTGTATTGCAAACAAAATTTAAAAACCAAAGGTGGCATAGAGCAATCACACCAATTCTCCAAATAGATTTTTTGCCAAATTTGTATTGATAAACGGACTTCTTATTTTTAGGTTTTTGTTGCCAAGTACTGAAATACCTCAGCAGCTGAACTGAACTTCTGCAGCAAGTGAATTAAAATGCAGATTTTGTACTTTTAGAAGAAAGTTTAAGGCAGCTGTTAAAGAAGGAAGAAGCTTGAATTTTTATAATCCATATCAATTCATATGTGAAGGACTTCCCTTTCCATTACAATAACTTCTAAGACTTTCATTTCAGCTACATTCTTATTTTGAAATAATTAAAATCTTATTGCAGATATATTCATCCTTGAAGTCAGTAATAATTTGAAATATGTGTAGCTTCAATGCTTGCATGTAAATATGAAAATACAGTAAAATGCAATGTGTATATAGCAAAGCGCAATAGCATACATTATTATCAAATGGATGTGATTCCATCTTGAGCAATCACCCTGAAAATGGCATCATTATAGATTATAAAATATCCAGATGATAATTTTATTGATAGCTATGCACCCTTGATGTCTGTTCTCAAAATTGCAAATCTGATCCCATCAGTCAGGGTTCATAGGAAGCTGTGGTATTTCATTTCATACATTCTCCTCTTCCAGTACACCACTCCTCTTCACTTGCTAATCCCCTGTACTGCACCTTAAACTTAATTTGCCATGAAGTCTTTTCTAAGGTAAGACTGAATCTTGCATCTGACAGGTTATACAACCTTGAACATAAGCCCACATTTCCTCTCTGTGTATCTAGTGAATGATTAGCACATGCTGATCTTCATCAGTATGCTGTAAAGAGTCTCACACGGCCTTCTAATGCTAATATTCCTACATTATAATAGGGTACTGTCTGTTTGCCTCTGGCTTTTAATTTCTTTAATAAAATGGTAATGCGTCATGTTGTAATTTTGTGGTTGTATAATTGTCTCAGGATGTGACTAGCAAGTTCTTGACTATGATTTTTTCATACCAAAATGTACATTTACTGAAAACTAAATTGTTCCTGAGAATCCTGTAACCTAAAAAAATGGAGAAAACATCAGAATGTAATGTACTGACCCTTTTTCAAGGGAAAATTCTGATTTTCCACTTAAAAGTGATTTGCTATACAGCACAGTTGATTTATACTTAAAACTCCACATTTTAAACCTATTGAAACAAGTTGCTTTAATACCAACAATTTGGCCTAAATATAGTTCTAGTCAACTGAAAAACATTTATCTCAGGAATATTTCAATATTTTAATTTTCTTGTTCCAGCTGATGGATGATAAACCTCAAACACTGCTGAATGGGGAGCCCTCTTTCTCAGCCACCATGTTTCCTTACATTTCAAGTCCTCTTTGGTGTGTTTAATGTCATCCTTTACCATTACTTGCAAAGCCTGGTGATATCTTTAGTGTGAGTGCCTTGTCTGACTGTTGCCATCCTGTGCCTGGATTACAGAACACTCCTGAATTTTTATCAGCTTGACTTGGTGTTCAACCACCACCACCCCTCTTCATCTGACCTCAGCAGAGACCACAGAAGAGAGAGACCTATGGTCTTCCAGATGCTCTGAGTACTTTTACCTGTAGAGATAGCATCACTGGAAGCTATAACTCTGACTTCTTTTCTAAGTGAATCACATGTGAACATGTGCATGTGAGCCACAGACATTAAAACTGTTTTTTCCTCCCTGGGTTGCACGATGGAGCTGTAGTGTGTGTTCCTCACCAGTGGTTATCATGGAGCTGAGCTGTACTGCAGAGAGGGCCCAGACACAGAATCACAGGATCGCAGAATGGGTCACATTGGAATGGGCCACAGTGGCCCAACCTTCTGGCTCAAACAGGGTCATCCCAGCACACATAGCACAGATTTGTGTCCAGATGGTTCTTGAATATCTCCAGTGAGGGAGACTCCACACCTTCTCTGGACAATCTGTTCCAGTGCTTGGTCACTCACACAGCAAAGCAGTTCACCCTCATATTCAGGAGGAACTTCCTGTGCACCCATTTCTGCCCATTGCCTCTTGTCCTACTGCTTGGCACCATCAAGAAAAGCCTGGTTCATCCTCTTGGCACCCTCCTTTCAGATAATGACAGACATGGATGAGGTCTCCTCTCAGTCATCTCTTCCTGATACCTAACACACCTTTCTTTGTGAGAAAGACACTCCAGTCCCTTAATCATCTTTGTAGCTCTTTGCTGGAAGTGCTCCACACCTCAGGCACAGCCTCACTTTGACTGAGTAGAGGGGCAGGATCACCTCCTTCATCTTGCTAATGCAGCCCAGGATACCACTGGCCACAAGGGCACTGCTGGCTCGTGGACAGCTTGTGTTCCACCAGGACACCTTGGTCCTTCTCCAGAGAGCTGCTTTCCAGCAGCTCAGCCCCTAGCCTGTGCTGGTGCCTTAGGAACACTGTCTGAAAAAGTTTCAGATCAGGAAGGAGGTGAGAAAGGTAACAAGAATACTAGTTGCAACACTGAGTAATAGGCTCATAGCTCTGTCAGAGAAAAGTGCTCTGATTTCAGTCTACCTCAGCAAATGCATAAAATCACTGATTGACATAACCCTCGCCCCTTCCCCCAGACTTCACCATGTCCTCTAGTTTATTTTGCCTTTCAGAGTCTGTCTGACTCTGTGTCCTAGTAGGCAAACCCTCACTGTGACTGCTCATGTTGAACATCTAGGAGTAACCCTGAAAAATAAAGAGGTAGGAATTGCAAGATTTTGTTACTAATTTAGGTGGATTGATTCAAAAGAAAACAATCTGCTGGAGAATCAGAGCTGTTCTGACCCACAAGACCCACACTCTCCAATGTGAGGTACCTAAGTCTTCCCAAAGCTAGTACTTGTTCTATTATCTGCCATGTGTGTATTAAATTCAGTATTTCCAGTGTGAACTTCTTAAAATATGACCTCTCATCCTCTGCGTTAAAAATCTGAGTGCAAAATCTGCAGAAACTTAGAAGTCTGAAATTGCTTTCTGCCTCCTCAGGGCACATATGTGAATGCTAGTTGATTTGAAGAATAAAATGCCATTAGGATACAGCTGACTGATTCCATAGTCAAAATCTGGTGGTTTACAATGTGCTTATGTTTCTAAATCAGTATTGCTGTCAGTGAGGAACAGCCATTTCAGCACTCAGTATAATTTAAAGCTACCAAAGAACTTTTCTTTGATGCTGTGGTTTCACTATGCTGTTTTTAGGAAGCAGTTGCATTTCTGATTGTCCTTTTTTTCCCTTGATTGGGCAGGGCTATTTCTGCAGCACTTAGAAACCCTGGTATTTTTGCTGATGTTTGGAGCTAATGCTTAACAACGCAGCTCTCTCAAAAATCCTGAGACCAAATCCCATTCCACCTGCAAACTCACCATCTGAAATTGCAACACATTTTTCTATTTCTAGAATCACTGCAAACCTCTCAATTTTCTGTGGGACTGGTGTGAGAAAACCCCATCAAATTACCCAAAGGAGAACATTATGGAGGACTGGGTTGCAAATGGACCACCAGGAGATCCCTTTCATTGAGGAGTCTCACCAGGAGACAAGTCACCTCAAGGATATATCATACTGTTGTCTTCTCGAGCATGGGTGGCTGATTAATAATTATTTGTGAAATTAGGCATCATCACCACCCTAATTGTGAAGATAATGCCTTTATCAGTAATGAGAGAAGTATTCATGGGAGCCCAAAGTTAGGCAGGAAAAGATTCTTGCCTTGGTGTCCCTGCTCAGCCAGTATAGTCAATTGCTAGAAAGTCCTCAGCATATCCAATACTCACTCAGAAACCCAAAACAACAACTACAAAAGCAATCATCTCCTCCTCCATAAAACATATCCCAACAATTTCAAGGGACAGTGCTGAAGACAAAAAGCCTCAAGAAAGTCGAACATACAAAGAAGTGTGCTGACTTTGTCAAAATAGAGCAGAACATGATAGGAACAAAAAATGGCTTCAATGTGAGTGTAAGGAACTGGCTTATTTAGGGTAGAATCACTGTGAAACTCAAACTCCAAGCTGGAGGCAGGAGAGTAGTGTTGGAGGGAGATTAATAAAATGAAACATGATTGCTCTAAGGCTTAGAAGGTGAATAATACATTATTAGGTAATTAAATACAAAATTAATCTCACACATGAAACAAGGAAAAGGAGAAGCCACTGACTAGCACTGAAAGTTAATAACAAAGTTCTCTGAAGTAATCACATAAAGTTACATGAAGGGGTCAGAGAAGGTGATAAATAGTCGTGAGAACTTCCTTCCCATTTCACAGGAGCACTTCAGGTTTTCCTAAAACATTGTCCATCAGTGATTTTGGTGAGATGAAGTAGCAATTAATCCTTGACAAGGACAGTGGTGGTGTGGGGATGAGCTGGTGGTACATTAATCTGCGTGGACAGCAGCCAGCACTGGAACTGCAGAGAGAAGTCACCTGCTGAACACAGTGACAGAACCCACACTGAACAAAGAGCTTTGCTTTTTCTGGCACTGTGCATGTAGGCAGTTCACCTTCTGCTCAGGGGCACTTTGCAGTTGCATGGCCAGATAAAACCTCTTCCTGCTTTATTTGAACCTCCTCTTTCCTGGACCCTTACTGCCTCCTCAGTCACATCCAGACACCTCTCTCTGTGAACCCCTTCCTGAACCAGACTTTCACATGATGCTGTTTAAATAGAAGGAAAACATGGATGGGATGTCAGAGAGCTAAACAAGTGTATAAGCACACACAGTAGAGGGGAAGGCAACCTGCAGAAGGGAAAAACGCCTGGAGGAGGCAGGAGGTGACTAGGGTGAACCTCTTTCTATCTACACTTCCAAGGCACCTAGGCAGCTAGTTGACTAAAATACCTTCCCTGAGGCTCCCACTAGACGGGTGCTGTATACTCCAAAACCAATAGAGTCCTGCTCCCCAGGTACTGCCACCTGAAAAAAAAAAATAATCTCCAAAATACGAAAGCAAAGCTGATGCTTTTTTAATATGTGACTCAGAACAGGCCATTACTTTTGGTCATGATCTAATGATCATTTTTAAGCATGGCAGTGACTAGACTTTAACACCTATTTTATGAATACCTATGTTATTAACAGCTGTTCATAACACCTGTTTGCTCTTCATACTCCATCAACAGTATGGCTATCTCTCTTTATAGCAAACACATCCAGCAACTGTTAGCCCTTCTGGTACAAATTTCCCCTATTTTCTTATACAAAAATTGTAAACTATTGATTAGGGAAGATAACAATGCTGTAACAGAGTGCAGAGGGCCATAGTCTTTTGTATTCCTGACTTCACTTTCACAAAGTAGTCCTGCAGGCAACTGTCAGTCTTAGGACACATAACTGTTATATAAAAAGTACAATTTTTTGTGTACAACTCATCATTGCAGATGCTGACAGTACACAGCTTGACTTGCTGCTTTCTTTATTACCTATTTTGTTGCTAGGAAACTTTTGAACCAGAGCCAATACACCATTCAGCTTGTTCCTTCAGTGCAGTTGTGTGGAAGAGGACCTAGGCTGATCATTACCTACACAATGCCCTCCAATTGTGGGGTTTCTTACATGGTACTGCTAGAAGCAGGGGATGTGTGCTACAATAACATTGGTCATGTGTCTGAACAGATGTCCCAAAGTGGAAAAAGAAGAAAGGCAGGATTCACATCCAGTTTGGATATTTTGCACAGCAATCTCATTCATCTGGAGAGTGAAAATGCATCTGCATTGTTCTTGGCCTCTTCATTTGGGCAGCACTACACATTTTATATTTCCATTTTTTGGACTACGGTTTGAGGTGTGGCTCCAGCCAGAATGACAGTGTGCGACAGCGCCCCTGCTTTGAAGAGCTCATAGTCTGACACTGTGTTGACTTTTATTGGAAAATGATGCCTTTCTCGCCTTTTACTGACCTACTGAACAGAACTCCTCTGGTGAGTAGGGAATGCAATAAACCATTGCTAACAAGGAGGCTGTCACACTCTGTAGACTCGAGCACTCTGGATACTAACTGCAGTGTAATTTCCCAGTGGCATTGCTCCTGTGCTTTCCAGCCTGGGTCACCCAAGCTAGCAGGAAGACAGGCCTGCTGAAGAGCCAGATACCCAAGACTCATGGGGGGTAACGATTAGGAAGACCTCTGTTCCCGCTGTTCCTGATTGTGGTCACTGAGAAAGGCAATAGCTTTACTGGAGAACGCACACAAACTTGTAAATACAGTTAAAACTCTCTGTACTCTTCTGTAACCCAAATGTTGTCAGTGATTTTTTTTCATTCCTTCACATTTCCTGTGAAGCTAATTTAAATACTCAGTATATGACTTGTGCTGTGAAAAAACTTTCAAAAACAGACAGATTTTTCCGCCAGGGTCACATATGCAGAAGCCATAAAAGCAACATGGTGACACGGAGTTTTACTAAGTACTGCACTCCAGGAAAGTCAAGGAGGAGGGATAAATAAAAACAGGGTTTGTCTGCCCCACAGATGTGCACAGGTCCTGAAGATTTTACTCTTCTAGCATTTGGGTGACCCAGATAAAAATTCAGAGAGGCAGGATGGTGTGACGCATTGGTATGATGATTTGGGAAAGGCTTCCCTCCTTCCTTTTCCAGCACAAATCTTCAGACAAGTCATAGATGTGCTGAGTACTGAAGCTGCCAATCTCAGCTGTGTGGAACTGCTTATTTTGGACCAATATTAGAGTAGAGGATGTTTTCTGTCCCCATCTACCCTTTGCTATGACAGTTCCAGGTCTTCCATTTCATAGAATTGTCTGCCATGTCATTGGAAGTCCTTAACCATGCAGCTCAGAATATCCAAGTTTTTCAGCATCTATCCTGAGGTGCTCACCTATCCACAGAGGCTCTTTAAAATGCTGAGGTTCATTGCAGATGCTGGTTATGGATAAATGTATCCTTTACTTTTTGTCTCTCACTTTTTAATTTCATGCTATCATAACAGTAACATCAATGTTCATTGTACATAAATTACATAAACTTTGAAATAACATCATCAGCAATGTTTCTTTAATGTTCAGTATTTCACTCGTTCTTTAATGCTCAGTGCTTCACTCTGTATACCTAAAATTCTTCTGAAACAGATGTTATTAGATATTTTTTATGTTTTACGTCTCTGTTTAAATATTCATGTTGCACTGCCCTTTGAATTTGTCAGAATTTGTATGTGTTTTCCTCTCAGGGAGCGTAATATTCCATTATCTTAATACATAATAAGATATTACCATTATAGCAACATCTCTATAGCAACATAACTTTGCTTCATGCTTTGTAAACCAGTAGTGTTTGCTACAAAACCTTGCAAAGTAAGATAAAGCTTGTGTTTTATTACTCTTTTTCTTCGCATTAACACAACAACCAAATGCTGAAATCCAGAATTCCAGTGCTAGTCATCAGGCAAGAAGATGAACACTAACCTTAGGGTATTGGTTCCATTCCATATCAGCTTTTCAAAATTACTTTTGTATTCTGAGTTGAGTTTAGAACAAAACAGAAACAGAATTTTGATGAAAAATATGTTCTGGCATTAAAAATTAAGATTTTTGTGGATATGAAAACCTCATATTACAGACCAGCTTGTGAAAGCATTTCAGGTTTTTTGCACTGACTAACCATTCCAGCTAGGTCCAGTGAAGGCCAGGCAGCACAAATGAGGGTGTGCTGTACAATACATGTACACATATACATATATATGCATGTACACATACAAAATATAATATACACACACATGCAATAATAGAAGTATTGATTGGAGAGGGATTTTAGTTCAAATCTCAACATGAAGCAGGACCATTGCCAACACAGGGTAAGATCACTTCCCTCAATCTTCTCATCACCATTCTTTTATGCAGCCCATACCAGTACACAAGTGCTCCATAAAGGGTCCCACACCCCATTATCTCTGCAGCAAATTAACACTGTCAAGGAAAACATTTAACATTGCAGGCAGTTTCAGAGGACTTGCTTTTAATGGTTCAACAAGTACATTACAGTTTTATGCTCCTCAATGCTTTGTTTCCCTTCTCTTTGATTTTCTTCTTAGTGGCAAATTGCATTTTCAATGTTACATTTTAATAAGCTGCTTTTTACAAATGAATAGCTTCAGGTTCCTCTGTGTTAAAGAAAAAGACAAAACCACAGAGATAAAACCATAGGTGTTTGAGGTGATTCATTTATTCTGAAGAAGTTTTTTCACCTGCTTAGATTGTTCACATTTTAGCTTTAAAAAAAGGTGACTAGTGTAATGTGGATGTCAATAACAGCAATGAAGAGCATTTGAATGTTCCTTTTCTAAAAGAAACAAAATTTCGTCTTTAAACACTGGTAAATTTTTAATTCTGGCTTTATAAGTCTAAAGAAGCACTTTGGATGGTTGGTCAGAGAGCTGGAAGGGGGCTTGGGCATTACCTTCCCCTAAGTTCCATAGGTTAAACATCTGAGACACGAATGGCAACTCTACAGCCTCATAAATTGTCATCTGGATAACAAATGCTTCCAGTCCTGACCTCTGACATTACTTTGTCAGGATGCTTTATCAGGTTGCCCAGGATCAGGGTTCAGTAAAACACTCGGTCTCATAGTTCAGTGTGGCAACACAGCTGTGTTGGGATGAAAGGCCATAAGTGATCCTAGCTGACAGTTTGAAGGGGAGAATCAGTCTTCTTCGAGCAGCAAGACTGAAAAGAGAGGATAAGGCAGCAAGACACCTATCTTTTCTTTAGCTGTAGTTAAGGAAATTTCTTTACATAAGTCACTGCCTTAAATTGCTGTCAACATAATAATTAATTTCCTTCACATACGAAACATATTGTTAAATATCTCACCATTATTTTCTAATTGCTTATTAGAAGGCAAAAATTATGATTCCTGCTTTGAATCCTTCTGTTTAACAAACCCTATCATTTTCTCAGTTGCACACATAATTAGTGTAGCTTGGTTTCACCTAGTCCTACAGGAAGATCAAACGAATCACATTGGGCAGCGTAACTCCTCCAGAATGGTCTACATATACCTTTCTGGAAATAAAATCACTGTAGGACTTTTGCAAATCAGTGTGGCCTGGAATATTAAATACGCCATGCACAGAAGACCAGACATGCTAACTGAACAAAGCACAGACAGCACATTACATTTCTACCAAAAACTAAGTAACAGCAACTCCCAGTGCAAAAAGACTCAGCATATTAATTTCACTTAAATACGTCAGGAAAGGAAAGTGACAACTGAGAGAGGGCAGAAAAAGTCAATGTTTTACAAGGTCACTTTCCAGGATTAGTTGAGTGCACTGGTGAGGCACATGCACTGCATGGGGTCTCTTCTAGATGGGATTACTGTCCCCTGGAAAGAAATTATTTTTAAGTATTCCTAAGGTTTTATTCCACATTCACATTTGAATATGATTGTGAAAACTATCCTCACCTGAGTTACTCCAGTGGCCCTCATATTTAGTGGGGAGATCTGCAGATGAAAATGAGCTGAGCTCCAACCACTAGTACAAAAATCTTCAAACTATTTAAGCATTTTAAAAAGTATCAAAGTATCACGTGAGATCAGCCCTCACAACATAACCTCCAGAAAGAAGATTGTTTGCTTAATTAGGACCTACATGGATGCTACAAACTGAAGGATGCAATTAACTTGTCTAACTTCCCTCAACCTGCATAATTTGTTTCTTTCATATTAAAATGTCTTACGCATTCCAGCTAGTGGCAGACAAAAGAAGAATCATAGAATTGCTTAGAATGGAAAGGACCTCTAAGACCATCAAGCAAACCTAACACTGCCAAGGCCACTAACAATCCATGACCATAGGTGCCACATCTACACATCTTTGAAATCCCTCCAGGGATGGTGATTCCACTATTTCCCTGAGCAGCTTATTCTGGTGCCTAACAACCCTTTCCATGA
>WAAE01006487.1:0-19999 GCA_013400495.1 Nicator chloris | reverse complement strand
CTGAAACCAAAATTCCTAATTGCATAAATTTTACAGAATGGGGGAACATTTATTAATAAAGGGTAAACCATATATCCAACTAAACACCTGGGAACATTCAGGAAATGAAGCCGTGAGAAAGATGCCATAAATGGAATGCTGTTATGACATTGAAGAAAAAAGGAAGAAAGCATAATATTTAACTTTCTGAAGCCTTGTAATTAAATGTATAGCAGATATAATGCTGAATTTCTGACCATACAGCAGAGCCATAAAATTTATAAAATGCAGGTATTGATATTATAGCAACACCTTCCTATTTTCACTGCATGTAAGAATGCAAATCAGGTAGGCAGACAGCAAGCCATACTCTACGCTTGGCTGCTTGAGTTATTTTGACACCAAGAGTAACAAATAGCACTTACTGTTTGTAGCACTTTCTATTTGCAAGGTGCTACACAAACAGTCAATCCTCAAAATATCCAGGACCCAGATAAGAGATCAACGTTTATCCTGCATTTTACAGATGTGCAAAGACATTTTAGTGATTTGCTGAGGACCATACAATAGCAGCAAGGTTGTGATGGCTCTTGGGCAATTCAGACAGTAGGATTTGAAAAGGCTTGAAGAGTGAATCTTCAAGCTAGAACCTTTATGGTGTGGGAAGCATGCAGACTACTTCTTGGCTCCAACCATTCTAGTGCAAGCACTGTCTGAACACTTACCCTGCTTGCAACTGGAGCGCTGGAGGAACCCAGACCACCCGTGCCCCACACAGGAATCATGCAAGGTGCTGAGGGAAGGGAGCAATGTCCTTAAAAGGCCACTGTCTATGCTCTTAGAAAGGCCCTGTGTACTGGGAGAGCTCCTCAATTACTAGAGACAGGAATCGAGCCCCCAACATCTATTAATTATTGTAAAATGCTTATTTTTTGCAACTATTTTCCCTCCCTTGCTTTAAGGAGATGGATTACATCCACAGACTGTGTCACATCATAGCTATTTTGCCAGTAGCCTGTACAGGCTGGACATGGGTAGAAAGACTCACACACATCAGTGGGCAGATACTACCTTTGTCTTTGGGAAAAACATGTGATTGCTAATATTAAAAACCCAAGGAATAATATGCTGTCAAAGGGATATTCAGAGAGCAAATCAAAATTCACACTTAATTAAAAGTCTCCCTATTTCCACCGACTCCACACAGAGTAGTAAGAGCTCAGCTGCAGAAACCAAGCAGGAGGTGACTCTTTAATGAAGTGCACATTTGAATGAGATGGTCATTTGGTGTCAGCACAGACAATGGCAACCTTCCTTCAGGATTACTATTTTCCACTATTTGACTTTTTTTTTTGGACATGTCTAATTACATAGCTTCTTTTACCTGTCACCTAGCAACCCTAGCTGTGATTTAATTGTTTTTTTAAAAATCCTATAATATATTCACTGATGTAACAAGATGCTTGTTCTTCGAGATGAATAGGAAACGTAATCAAAACTGGTGTAAAAATCCTCAGAAGATACACATTTCCCCATATTTTACCTACTGCAGCTGACCAGTCAGGAGAGGTTTTCATGTAAATACTTTTTTTTTTAACTTTTAGAGCTTACTTATTTGGTATACATGACAATATTTTATGAAGGACAGAAAGTATCAAAACAGTAAAACACATATTCTATTCAGCTGTTGTTTTTCTTTAAAGAGAAAGTTGACATCTAGGCTATCAAAGGAAGAAAACTATTAAAAATGTGGCCAGAACAACTATATGAGCTTCTGTTTTATTTTAATCCTTCCCATTTTTATCAACTTTATGGATAATCTCATGTCTTTCCACTTTAATTTCCCCAGTTTGCATTTTTTCCCCGGTTTATGTATTCTACTACTTTTTCTATTTCCTTAATTTTTTTTCATTTCCATCTCATTACAGAAATTCTTGTCTCCTATTTCTCTACTATTGTCTTCTCTCACATTTATCTACTATTTTTTTTTAACTGTCCCTCATCTTGTTCAGGGTTTTCCCCTTCAGCCTTTCCTTCCCAGGCACACACCACGTGTTGTCTCTGGAGCACTGAAAGCAACAAGACTCAAACACAGCTTGCCTAAGGGCCCAGGGATTTGTCAGCTACAAGATGCTTTAGAGAAAATGTTTTCTTACAACTTAGTTATTGCCTCAAAAATGCCAGGAGAATTTAAAGCATGTTTTGTTGGTTCTCTAAAATATAGATAATGTATATTTAAAAAAAAAAAAAAAAAAAAAAAAGCCCCAGAAGCTCCCAAACACTAACAAACAACAATAAAATTCCAAACATACACAACTCTCCCCATTTTCTAGCCAAGTAGTAAGTAGAGTGGAGAAGTAATACTCTGCATTTGATTATTTCAAACTATTCCAATCTGTAGATTACTGCAAGGCATCAGTGGGGCTGTGGGCCTGCCTCGCTGAAGGTGTTATGGTGTTGTAACAGCTTTATATGGCAGTATCTCTCCTTGGGATAGTGGAGACAGCGTGGAGAGTATTCTCCACCATATCAAGTATGAGTACTCCTGATACCAGTGAAAAATACCATATATGGTAGATGTCCCATTGGCTTAAAATCTATATTAAAAGATATACAGCAAATTTTAGAGGTTTTTTTCCTACATAAAGTGCTTTAAGCAGTTTTTTTCTTGATCTCACTTTTCTCCAGCATTACAGGTTGTCGTACTGCAATCATTTACTCTCACACCAAAATCCATGCCTGGTAGGGTAAAGTGGTCAGCTGACACTGCTGGGGTAAATCTCACATCTGCTCTCTATCCAGAAGGCAAGCTTTCCCTCAAGGAAATCTTGCTCATACTTCAGTCATTCAGAGCAGGGCATGCATAGTCACTCCAGACACTGCATCAGAGCTGGGGAGACATAGGCATAAATGCCAATGGAATTAATTACATTCTGTTAAGTGAAGTTTGTGCACAAGCTTTTGTGAGAACAAGGCTTAATGTTGTTTTTAACATAAAAACACTTTACAGAACTCCTCCCACACTTCTTAAAACTGCATCCCTAATTATGGAGTGTGGAGCTCTACTATAAGTGATTGATGTTGTTTTGTGTGTTGTTATGGAAACAAACCAAGTAGGAGTTTCTGATTTGCGTATAGAATTTTGAGTCAGATTTTACAGTAAATAACTAAGCTTTCCAGTGTATAAGCAACAACACCATATGGCCATTAATCTCCACTGAAAGACTATGTCCTCACTTGCCACTACTCGTTAAAACTAAGGTCTTTCGAGGAAGAGGGTAAAAATCAATGGACCTGCTCCATCTTGTCACTGGTCAGTGAACAACGAAATGTGGTTGTCTCAATTAGGGACAGTTTATGGGTGAGAACATTGGACAAACTCACTCAAAACATTCAAAAGAAAGCAGTTTTTTAACTCAAACTTGAATTGACAAATTCTGCACCACCCACAGGACTCCTGCCTGGGGATGCTACAGCGATACACAGGAATTTATGGAATGGAAGCGCCAAACAAATGGAAAGTTCAAATGAATGACATATCTAAGTTAAAAGGTATTAATTTCTGGTACTGAACATGTGGGATGTGGGTACCTTCCAAACAGAAAACGAAGACCAGTGTTCCTCAGAGAGCTTACTATGCAATAAACAGAGGTTTGCAAAAGAGATTGCAAGTAAGTGTAAAAGCGAAAGCCACAAGAAGAATGAAAACATCAGAGGGGTATGGCTTAGTAAGAAAACCAATGTTAGTTTTGTGGAAGTTAAATGACCTAGATAGACCAGATAATGATTCCTGTCATAATCATTTTCCATTTCTGCATACAGAGATGAACTTCTGCTCTGCATATCTGAATCCAGCCCTGTGCTGTGGCCGTCCTTTCTCCCAGCACCTGGCAACAGGACCAACTACCCCTTTCCTTTGTGTCTGTAGACTATTGCAATTCCACAAGAACCCTTTCTTTCACTGATTACTTGAGCTCTTACTTTGCACGCTCCTGAACCCACTCCCTCAGTTGGGTCCAATGCATTTCACCCCACAAATCTGCCATTCCAATACCGCATTAGCTCCTCATTGAAAAGTCAGTCACTTCACCCCCAGAGGGCACGAAAACTTCCCTTACATCTCTGGAAGCAGCAGGGAAAGAACAGAAACTGCCCCAACCCTGCTTCACAACCTCCTTATTCTGGCTTTTGATTCTACCACTGATCCAAATTTTTGTTGCTCATGTTTTTGCTCTGAGGAAGTGCAGTGTCACTCTGGTTAGGGTGACAAGCTTCCTCACCCCTTCCTGACCAGAAGTCACTGCTGCCTGGGAAAACACTAATAATGAGTCTCTTTTGACATTAGATATTTATGCTGCCCTAGTGCCCTTTGCTGCATCCCTGGGTGATTTCTAACCAGGCCTTAATGTGATCCCATTAGTTATCCTCCAGCTTTGGGGACCTCTAATAAACACTCTGTCTGACTGGGTACAGCTATGGATATAACCCCTACAGGCCTCTGCTGCCTACTCCTACCTTTTACTGCTAATCCAAACATCAGGCTGGAATCTGGCTGAAGGACATGACTTAAATATCCTTCTCAGTGCACAAAACCACAGTTTGCCCCTGATCTGAATAAGCAGTGCAGTGTCTTTACACAGAAGCATTCAACAGGACTAGCAAAAATAATCAGCAGTCTTTTGTTTAGGCTTGTTTGCCGGACCCATGTGTTACAAGCTTTGGGCCAAATTTCTCTTTTTATATCAGAAGGGAAAGCAATGCCATTAAGATGGCACAGAAAGTGAATCATAAAGACTTGTAAAATTACTGAGGCAGGTAATAATATTATAGGCTGCTTCGTAAGTGATATAATTGCAGTTATTTTTGACAATAAAAATCCATTGAAATTAGGATTTGAAATACATATAAATGTAGTCATTGGGCTGTGCTTCTACAATCTCAGCTGAGTACTCAATTCTCATCCAAAAGTGAAACCAGGATTGAATAACCAGCAGCCAATGCTACTCCTCTATAGTAAGAATAACTAACACAGAGAGAATGAAATAAAAAGAGCTAGCAATGCATTTCCCCCCCAGCATATCAAGCAGGTTTTCATATGGAAGCAGTGGTCATCAATCACTACCTCATTACCAACCTGTCATCTGGGTTTAGGCTAAATGTATTCTGGCTTGCTGCCATACTAAATGTTCAATGAAACATCCTTAAGGCTCTCTACAAGTTCAGCTGAAGTCACACATGCTATACATCAAAAAGGAACATTAGCGTTATCATAGCTTAATAAATAGTGCCATTCTGGCAATGTAATCCTATGTTCTAGAGCTATCCTCCATTCCCAGTATTATACTGCTCAAGTAAACAATCTTGCTGTCTTGTGTGAAGTTTATTTAGTGATAAATGCATGTAAAGATAATTAGTCATACTGTTATAGATACACTTCCATCCCAGCTGAAGAGCATGATCAGAAATAGCACAGGATTTTAAAAGCACACAATGGCATAATGAACTTTATCTTGTAGCATTAGTTTATAACTCTTGCACGTGGTAGTTTATTATTGAAGTTTCACTGCAAGGGGAAACAATGACAGCTGAAGGACTCCAAATCAGTGTCTTTTCAAAATAACAGTGGCTTGAGTACAGGACTTCTGCATACCCCTGGGATGTAATACAGCCACTAAGATGACTGCAAATTGTATTTCAACATCTGTGAATAATACTTACTTTGTGGATAACTCCTGACTTAAGGAGGGATCCTTCCACTTAGTGCTTCAAATGTGCATGGAAATGAGTGACTAAGTCCTGAATCTGTTTTCAAATTTAAAAATGTCAATAAAATATAGATTCTACAGTGGCAGAAGCTTCAAGTGACACCATAAAACAAATCCTACTAACACATTTTTAGATACATGAATCAGTTTATGAACTTTTTTTTTAATACTACTATTATTTTTAATACTACTATTCTTTAACTAAAATATGAGAAATAGCTCCAATATGTTCAACCACAGATTTTTCAAATGATTTTAATATGTCCCAGGAAACCTGCCTTGACTAGTGAGCTGGGCTTGTTGTATGCAAAACACATGGAACTTAAATCATGGATTCAAACCCTTACTTACATGTGACACTGTTCCTTCCTCTTGTGCACTGATGTAACTGAAACAGCAGCTGGACCAACCCTTGACAGAATCCTTTTCCGACATGTTCACAGGTGCACACATACACGAGGGAAGGTAATCCATTTTTTAAATTGAATTCTAACAAACTGGAGAGAGATGATGATTCTTTGGTCTGCTAGTTATATCAAGCAAGCATAAATTTGCTTAAACTAGGCTTTGCTCTTCCTGTTCTCCTGCTTCATCTTCTAAGCCTCCTAACCAGAAGTCAGTCTTGGGACAAATTTTGTTGTCTGCAGTCTCAGCAACAACTGAATTTCCAGACTCACAATTGGAGAATGAACTTGTCTTTTCAACTTTGAGTTGTCTTGCTTTTTCCTTGCCTATTCCACAACCATTAAAGTTATCTTCTGCCTCTAAGAAAAAGACTCTGCCACAAAATGGGGATGATCAAATAGTTGTATTTAGTGCTTAGAAAAGGTGATATTGCAAGAAATAGTGGTAGCACAGTTCTGGCACTCCTGCAAGCAGTGATAGTGTATTTTGTGTGGTTCCTGCTCAGAACTGCAAAGAGAAGCCATGATAAGGTTTTCCTTTTCCATTTTCTATTTCTGCATATATATAAAGGGCCAGGCATCAAACTTGCTGTAAATATTGTGTAATAATACAGATCAAAATCTTGAACAGATTTCACTGTACATTTTTTTACAAAGATATTAAAGAAAAAAGATCAAAAAAAAAAAACCACAATGCATGTAAAAATTGGAGTGCATTAAACAGTTCTGTCCTTAACCACAACCTTAATTCAGTGGCATATTGGAGGTCATCTCCAACACAGCAAGCCACTTTAATTCAGAAGCTGCAAGTAATCGCTATACAAAACAGCAAAAAAGGACATTAAAAGATGTATTAACTAAGGGTGTACTATGATTTTCTTGTGAAATTGATGGACAACAAGAAAAGGGGAAAATATCATGCTTGGCTTTCTACATACCTTTTACGAAAGAAGCCTGTAAATAGGCTTGCAGCAGATCTGACCTCTTCCATGCTTCACTGCTTATAGACTTCACTGCCTGAGCAAAGAATCTGGATCCAGATTCTTCAGTGCAGAAATTATCACATTAACAATGCTTTTGACAGATTTTACTTCTGAAGTTTCAATTTGGCTGCTAGACTAAATTATTGCAACGTCCATGTAGCATCACTATAAATTCTAGTTATCTACTTCTTTAGGTTTGATTGGTTTGGATTTTGGGGGCTTTTTCCCCTCTCCCTCTGTAAATACAAACGGGTCAGGATCCTAAGAGTGCTCAGAGGACCTAGTATCCAGCTGTTGATCCATATGTTCTCTAGGCTAACACCTGCTGCAGAGATGCTACCAAGACCTCATAGTTGGCAAGCTGCTCTCACTCCAGTCAGTTCGTAGGTTGAAAGGTCACTCCTTTAATGTAGTCAATTTGTGGCTTCCACATTAAAGAGAGGGAACTGTCACTGCTGGAGCTCTGTTTTATGAAATCCAGTGACAGTAAAACCTGATGCCCTCCACTTTCATAATAGCTTTAACTGTCTAGTACATCTTAGAAAAGTAACTTCTAGGGCCTGATGAGAGGATGAGCCAACCTCTCCGTGAACAAGAGACCCTTCTAACTCAAAGCTATAACATTACTTAAGGACTCTAAAGAACTGGCTGGAGGCACAGCCAGAGGACAAGATTCATTTCCTTTTCTTTCTGTTTCAGATATAATATGAAAAAGAATTGAAGATAAAGATGTTTTTCCTACTCTTTAACTCCCACTATATCAGACCATGTCAGATCAAAACAAGATGAAGAAGAGACCAAAAGCTACGAATAGAATCTACCAAAAAAGGTCTTAAACAAAACTTCTGATAAGCAATTTTGACCCTAAGTAACTAGATATGTTTTTGCCATTCAGTACTAAATTACACACACAAATCAGTGTGAATTTAGGTTCAAGGGACCTTGCAGTGTATCATCCAATTTTCCCATAGTTTGGTATACCTTTATTAAGATCTTTATCAGGTTATACTTTTTTTGCACAACATAAAAACATGTATTTTTTTGACTGGCATCTATACACATATAAATAATCACTGATGAATCACAAGAAGAAAAATATTTTAGCTGTCTACTGAATTAGAACAGAAAAGTAAGAAAGTGGGTAAGGTGGATACACATAATAGGTGTAGATTTACGGAACAGCATCTATCAGAATTTCCAAACATTACCCACTACAGAAAAGTGTTCCACAGTCAGTGACCCAGCATAAGAGGAGAAATTTGCAGAGCGGACTACGTTTCCACTGTCCCACCTTTCCTATTTCCAAAAGCAGAGAAAAGACAGTTTTCTCTAAGCCTGGAGCCAGGGCACTCCAGCTTGTCTGAACAGACAGTGCAGTTTGATGGGGGTGAGTCTGCACCATCATTAGCTCTCCGTGCTCCCAGCTCCGTGGCAGCTCTGAACAAAACCGAGGGACCTGACACCAGATCGCCAGCCACGGACACATAGCACAAAATAAGGTCACTTTATAAACCAAAGACAGGCTAAAAGACTACCCAGCAACTACAAGACTAAATTGCAAGTACACAGAAGTAAAATCTCTCATGTCATTGTTCATTTTCAAACACAGCTGGAGTAGGGAGAAAAGAATCAGACATTGGTTCATAGACATATTTACAGGAAATTTAACCCACTTTAATGGCACTAGCTTTTAATGGCGCCTCAAATGAACTAATTTTCCTAATTTCAATGTTAAAATTACATCAATACGTTTTTTCACTCCTATTATATTGCTAGGAGAATTCTTTCTGTTCACATGTACAGTTGGAACAGCTGTGTATAATGCCAAATGCAAAAATCTAAGGATGTTCCAGCATATTAAGTTTAACCCTCATTTCTGTCTCAATGATAGATGCAAGAATTCCAACTAGGTTGATTTTACGAGGCAGTTAAATGATTTGTATTCAGACCAACATTAAAAATCCCCAAAGTGACAAAGTGTACTTGAACAAAAATACCCTGCTTGTGACATACCCTTTACAAGTAATGTGTTTTCATTTTTCACATGTTGCATCTCATTTATTTTATTCAGGCACACACAGTTGAATCTACGAGATACAGTAAGCTTCCAATACCTTTGAAATAATAAATCATTTCTCACAGATGTTTTCACCCAGTGCAAGTCTGCTGCTCATTAATCAAACATTATCAGTATCTATCACTGCCCAGTGCTAAACAGGAAAGGCACCTCATTTTGAGTTTTGACTTTTATTCACTGGTTAGTCCCTGACCCTTCTACCTACGGCATGGCAGATCGTACTACATGGAGTTTGAGAGGAGGTGTTAGACAAGCAGAAGCATTTTTTTCTTTAAGAACCAAAGGAAACAAAATCAGGCTGCTCTTCAAATTGGCAACACAAATGCAATCAAATTGTCTTCAAAGCTCTTTTCCAACATCTAAGTAAAATATAACCATGTAAGCAAACTATTTCTGGTCTAATCGTTTCATATCTGAAAGGCTGAAATAAATACATACTAGACACTATGCAAGATACATTCCATTTTTGATAAATTATTAAAATTTCATTTTAGAAAACACTATGTAGGATACAATACATTCTTACCAGCATAATCCTGCAGGGGAAAATCTAAAGAAAATGTTTCAATGTGAGTAAGAAATTATCTGATAAAAAAATTGCAACTTCTTTGTGATCGTTGATATATTGCTGGATTCATGCTAATAATGCCAAATAAAATCTGCATTATTTCATCTGCTCTATCGGTTGTTACACGTCTTTTTCAAAATGCTGGCATAGAAATGAAATTGGGTAAGCCACACAACTGCAAGTGCTTAGGAATGAAGATTTCTGTAGCTTCAAGAAACAGCCTGAACATTTGCCAGCAGGAACACAGTACGGCTTCCCCACAGCATTTTACAGTACTGAGCTCTTTCGCAGTCCTTTTAGCGCTACATTTCAATCTTCCAACATGATTTTAGAGAAGAATGAACTCAGGACACCAACAGCAAGGGCCCAAAAGTCTCACCCTCAGCAGACCATCACTGCTTCCTTCCAGTGATCTGTTGTGCTGTGCACGACTCATATTTTTGTTAGTAACCAAGTGAAAAATTAAAGGCAATGAGCATGCTTCAGGTAAAAAACTACCACCATCTCCTGCCACAGCAGCAATTCACTCAACTCTCCTTTAACTAAACATTTTGTTTTCATATGCTACATCTTTCTGAACGAACACTGAATGCCACACTTGTATCTAGGATTATTCCCCCTCCAAGGCTGATTGAACATATTCCATTCTTGGCAAGTCTACAGAAGTGACTGAGCTACGATGTGTATTTTCTATGCCTCAGTACAATAAAGGGCACACTCAGCACATGTAAAGGCCCACATTTGCACCTGAAAAATAAGAAACCAACTTGTCAATGTAGAGGTTAAGACTCTTATGTCCCTACAATTTAAAAAGTGCTTAGATTTCAGAACTTTCTTGAGTTAGTTTTGTTTGGATTCCCAGAAAAAGCTGTGCACAAAGAAGGCATAGATTGTAACAATTAGGGGTGGTTTCTTCAGATTCTATTTACTGCGGGAAGGAATTTTTTTTAATGCAAATTAACAGCAAGCTTTTTTATGAAGCAGTTACTACAGAAAGAAAAAAAAAAGGCAGGAACTTTACACCAGTGATTAGTACAAAGACCACAACCAAGGACCTTATGCTTCATGCACAGAATGGTCACTCTGTCTCCTCTATCTGCAAATTTCTTTCTGCAAGAGACTTCCTCCAGTCAAGAACTCAAACTTGAAGTGTAAGAAGACAAGCAATAAAAAAATGTAAATAGTGGCTATTTGGTCGCCCAAGTATGTAAAGACTTTTTGAGAACATTTTTTGTTTTGTTTTGAAGAGACTCTTAACTAACTTGGTGGAGTTTAACAAAACATAAATATTTCCAGACCACTGAATACTCTGAGGTGGAAGGGACTCACAAGGTCCAACTTTTAAGTGAATGACCCATACAGGGCTTGAAGCCACACACTTGGTGTTATTACCTCCATGCTCTGACCAACTGAGCTAATCTCAGGGTCATAAATTTCTCATGGATAAAAATTTGGCCACAATTTTTCACCTACAAAAGATTTCTGCTGGGCCATAATAGAAGCATCAAGCCTGTGTTTGCCAACAAACCGAAATGCAATCATGTCCAAGTCACTCAGACACTGAAATAATGAATTGTGATATTTCCAACGTCTAACTACTATGTAACAGGCTAACAAAAATCACAATAACTGCTTCCTTTGGAAGATAGTTCTGTTCTCATTTCAAAAATCCAATGTATTAGAAATAAAGCTATAAATATTGTATTATTTAGAAATTACCTTTAATGATAGCTAATAATCTAATTTCAATTTAAATAACAATCAGCCACTGACATTCCACTATCTACTGAAGTGTTAGAATCTACTTAAACATATGCATCGCACCCAAATAAACACCTATTATCAACAGTGACAAAAAAAACCTAAGAATCATTTCTAAGAAAAAGAATCCTATGAAACCTGAAGTGACTTACACCATCTGCTATTACATCAATGGAACAGTAATAAATAAAACCTTGAGAACTCTTAGAAAAGTAGCAATTCACTGCAAGTTTCTAATTGGTGACTACCATTTCAATACAGCGGTAATATTAACATTAGAGATTAATTGACTGAAATCTGCTGATCTTTAAATTCTTATTATTCTTCCTTTTTCTTCCTATGAAACTGATCACCAAAGATCATTTGAGGGAATATTGAGTTATCACACTAGCTGTTGAATGCATTTTCACTTTTTCTAATGTTTCATATTCAGCTCAGTACATTTTTAGCACAAATTAATGAACAATAGCCTAAGGATTTAAAAAAAAACAGTGTCAAGGACAACATCTGGAAAACAATTTCCTCTGTTAGATAAACACAATTTGTATGAGCATTATCGAAACACTCTAAGTACTTAGTGTACTTATTTCTGTGTTTTAGTCTCATAAACAGTTTTTATAAATCAATTTCTAGTAAATTTAGCATTAACACACTGAAAACCCTAACAGTACAAGCAGTCAGTCTTAATTACTATATGTACCCCACACCTTACAACATCACCAAGTGTCAAATTTTGAATATGGTTTGATACTATAAAATGCACACAGAAGACTGTGTGAATCTATGCACAAGGAATGACAAAGTTGATCTGAAATCTATAGAACACTCCAACATATGGCATAAACTCAGAGAAATATTTGTATGCCTCTTAGCCTTCCATTTTGTACTCATAAATATACGCATTTGATAGTTACTTTAAATTTCATCCTGAAAGCAACCATATGAGTGGCCTATCTGAAAAGTACAGATTAGAATACTCAAAAAACAAGTTTCATGTATGATGACCATAGCAAGGAGTTCAAAAGTCTGGACAACCTGCACATATGCAAAAGCAGCGACAGAGCAGCACAAACATTTACACAGCTTCGTTAAAGACCACTTATTATAGTGCACATGTACAATCTTTTTCTCAGATAATTGTTCCCTTTAAAAATGTCCATGGCATTAAAACTAAACAAGGGCAAAGGATGTGCCTTCCCATGATGATGGAGGCTACTGTATTGGACAATAAACTTACAGATGCTTCTGGGAGAGGAAAGCTTTTCAATTAATGTGTTGAGCTTGAAGAGAGCAGTGAGGGATTCCCTTGGGCACACACTGCAGGCCATTACAGGACTCAGAAGGCCCTCAGACTGTGAATCCCACCCAGAAACACAATCACTAGTGAGTGTGCTCCAAGTTCAATGAAGAACCAAAGCTGGCCTCAAGCACGAGGGTTTTCCCCACTGCTTTTCATGGTATCAAACTGCTCCTCACCAACAAAGGCCTGACTACTGAGCACTGATGGAAAGGGAAGCAGATGACTGAGAAGCACAAGACAACCACTGGGTCAGGTGGAAGCCCTGAGCCCTGTCCATGCCCAGCAGTGGCTTCCAAGGCACCACTCTCATGAAGCAGAGAAGTGGCAGAACAAGATGATCCTCTAAGGCAACCTCTAAAATTCTTTCAACATGTACTATAAATCCACAGCACAAATCCAGTTTTGTCTTAACTCTGTCAATTCAATGCAACAAGGAGATACACCCCTTGTCGAGTGGGCAGTGAAAGGAATATGAATTCAAGAACATTATATATATGTCTCATAAATATGACAGGAAGACTGCTTCAAGTTTTATTCATTAACACAAAAAACTGCTTGTCATCCTCTCACCAATAATTGGCACTAAGTGAGACTAGGATGCTTTTTCTATTTGTGTATAATCTTTAAAAATAAAAAATTAAATTCAACAAGCCTAGGTTTTTACCAGTGCTTTATCTTTTGCAAACAAGATGAAGGAAATCAATTTCTTCTTGAAGGAATTTCTAAACCACTTACTTAGATTTTGTATTATGGCAGTCGTCCTATACTATTAGGTAGAACAATGTTTCAAAAAGTGTCTGATTGCATTAAACACACACGGGACCACATACACTTTTCTGACAAAGAAAAAGAGAGCTCAGCTAAGGTAAATGATACAGATCAACTCACAAACTGCACTTTAGAAGGTTGTTCATTCTATGTCTGAATATTAATGTGGAAGTAAAAAGACAGCAACATAATTAATATTTGTACATTTAAAAGATAAAACTAACTGAGTCATGGAGTGAACTCTTGGAAACAACAGGCAAGCAAACAAAACCCTTTTTTAGGTGTACAGCATTCAAGTGTGTAACATCAAAATAGGAAATAGACCATATAGCATCACCATTTTTTCTTCTTTTTTATACACCTCAAACATAAAAATGCTTAAAAATATATGCTTGAATAAAAAAAGTGTTAAATAATGTTACATTACATAACCCTCTAAAACATGAAAAAAAATAACTACTCTTAATAAGAATCAAATTCATTTTTTCATTATATTTAGATGAGCAGTTCTTCAGGCAGACTGTTCAGCATCATGGAAAAAGACAGGAGAGTGTTTTGTAAAACACATGCAAGAGAGATTGTTATGCTAAGTAGAGTTTTGGTAGGAGAGATAAGTAAGTAAGAGCACAAAAATCTGTGTAATTTACAAGTGAATATCATAAGGATGCCCAAGGGCAGATTATTAGTATTTTTTGAAAGTGTCCTAAGACTATTAATAATAAATAAGCTGTTTTGTGAATCTTAGCCCTAAAAGCTTTCAACTGCCTAGTGCTTTCGATGTATATACAGCAACGTTCCACCAATATCCAGAGCAGTACTGAGGACTAAAGAGCTGAAAAAACAGCTTACTACAAATGTCAATAATAGAAAAAAATGCCTCAAGCATAAAAATTCTTGGATTGATGTACATGGTTGGTCTCCACGAAAGATGCTGCATCGGGAATAACAGCAAGTTCAAATTCCTGCTATAGCATGTAAGAACAGGTTCTTCCAGAGTTCCTTTTTTAATATAAGTGTTTTGTTTTTAATAACAATGCTTTTTAGATTAAAGAGTAGCAGAAGATAATAAAATAAAGACAAACAAGTTTTTTATTAGAACCAACTGATTGTAGAATTCATTTAGAATATTATTCACATGGGACACGAAACAAGAAATCCAGTGTTAAGGAAGCAGGCAGTTATTCTCCAAGCTGTGAGCCATGAGCTAAGGCTCTCCAAGAGGCAGATTATAAAGAACTCCTGTACTTGACTGCACAGACTTGTGCAGACCTTTCTTGGGAATTCACTTCAGGCAGTTGCAGTTCAATGTGAAGTTTTGATCCTGTTTTGTACAAAGTGCAAACACATCTATCACTGGCCTTCTCATGGAATCTTTATTTAAAAAACAATGGTTTTAAAATTTAATTTTAATATTAGTCAAGGCGCTGTAAGGCAATTATGAGATATTTTGAATTAGCTTTGTCCAGATCCTGCCACTGCTTTTCATCACTGCTGTTCTTCAAACTCTTCAAAGTACTCTGACTTCATGACTCATCTCCACTATTTCATTCTCATTATTTCGAATACCAAGGGCTCACAGCTTTTTGCAGATACATGAATTCGAATATGTTGGTTCGCAACAATAAAATATAATTTCAAGAGTTTTCCTTGGTTCTGCAGCCTTTAATATCTTCAACTGTATATGGATACCAATTCTTAAATGGCCATTGTTGTCAAGATTTAAAACCTTGGTGAGAAGCACTTTGCAAGATTCTGACACAGCCATCTCCCTTGTCTACCAGGGGCAATGAAATAAACCCAGAAACTAAGCCTGGCACACATTTATTTTGAGTATCTAGCTGATCATGTTTCCAACATCATTCTTTCCTGCACTACCTTCCACAGTATTATTTTTCTCCCTTATTTGTTGTCTTTTATCTGCCTGTCTTTAGGCTTTGGCTTCCTTGCAGCAAAACCTATATAACCTTTAAAGTGTCAAAATAGTTACAGAATTATAAAATAACACAAAACAATACCAAAAACCCTGCAACGACGGAGCTGGTGATCCTAAGAGCCTATGGCTGCACAGTGCCTGTCCTAAAGCTCTGCCTGTCACCAAGGTGCACTGCCATTTACATGACTTGCTACATTACCACTGAGACAAACAGCTCTTCACCAAGGGGCTGAACAGCCTCCCACAACATTTAGGAACATCACAAACACCAAGAAACACAAATCAGCTCTGAAAAGCAACCAACTAACAGATAAATCCTGGATATGTTTTCAAATAACTCTGCCTCTAAACTCCTCCTTTGGAGGAGGTAAGTGAAATCACAAGTGAAGAGAAAAAGAAAACTCAGAAATACAAGGTAAACCAGAACCAGAGAAGCAAGCAAATAAAAGTCTGTTCACAACCTGAAATGAGAACTATTTTGCACATGACATATTTCCTCCATAAATGTCTGTGCTGGCCATGGGCCTATGGGCCCCATATGCAGATTTCATGTCCTCCAAATTTAGTTTATGAATCAGGAGTACGATGCACAATTTTTTCCTATAGCACAAGCAAAATGAACATCTGTTCACTTTTTGCCATGTAGGTTTATATCTGTGTGGGTGGGTGTGAACAGAGCTCTTGATGTGTAATAGTCCTCCCATCTGCACACCAGGTGGCACTGCATAGTTAATCAGAAGATAATAACAGGCATGAGGAGATTACTTACTTTTTGGGGAAGAGAGAGTAAATCAATCTCAGAGAGTTTTTTTTAAAACAAGGTACATTAATGCTTGCACTTTTAATTTTTTTATGTGTGTGTGTGTGTGTAACTTCACTCCAATCAATGACATGATCTGATTATCTCATTGTTTGAATGTTATGTTAATTAACTATGAATGACTGCAATTACGACAAGGGTTCTTTCCACAAGGAATTTCTTTTTTTTTTAATGTACAGTTTTAACCCTTGCAAGCAGGATATACTGCTCAAACAACAACCTGCTTAGATTTACTTGGTAAACTCACCAAACCCACCATTTCACAGCATTTAATAGACCTCTGAACACCCATACACAATAAAACCAACTTCACAGCAATTCAGCAGCAGAAGATGGAGGAAGAAACAAGCAAGCTTCATTACTCAATGAGAAGTTAAATAGAAAGTTAGTGCTGCAAGTTTAAATCTGCAAACACTGAAGTTAAAGTGTTTAAGCAATTTCTGGGAATGGGGGCTTTAGTTTTTTTAAATAGTTTACCAAATAAAACAATATTTGAAGACACATTTTTATCTGATATTCATCTAGGGAGAATGTAAATGTTATATAAAACATCTATATTATGATAAAATATTACAGAATAAAGATAGAGGTTTTTGAAAAAGTCTGCAAAAAATGTTTATGGTGACAGCTTTTCTATGCAGTCATTTGAATGCAACATGAAAAATGTCCTTAAATACTTTAAATATTTACTTCACTCATTTTTATTCAATTAAGTAGTTCTATAAAGAAACTGTTTTGTATTTTCTCTTTCAAAAAGGATATTAAATGCTTTGTGGAGTCTTAAAAGACAGAATAACAGAATCTTGTTTTCCAAAAAATGCAGCTGAACTTCTAGAAGGATAAGTAATAAAAGGCTGGTATTTCTGCATTTGCTCTGATAGCCATGAGAGACACATACACATCGGGGTTTTGGGGGTTTTTTAGTGGTAAAAATCATAATCCACTCTGAAAATCCATGAGGAGACACAGTAACACAAAGTGTTCAGACTGCTCTGTTCCCTGTAGGATACCCTTGGCTGCTTTCCTCTGCTGTCTCTGAGGGCCATGTGCTCTCTCCTCTAGCCCCTCACCCCTTCATTGATTTCTCCTTTTGCTCTCAGCATGCTTATTCTCTGTTGCCCTGAGTCTCTACGGTGTTTACAGAAGGCAGCAACTGATGCAAGACCCTTTTTTTTTTGTTTTTTTTTTAAGCAAAATTTTCAAACTGATTTGTCAGTTCAGTCACAAATTCTTCACAAACTCTTACCAAAAAGCAGAGCTGATTCAAGGTGGAGTATATTGAGTAATCTTTCAAATCAGCACAGGATGGGATTTTTTTTTCTATGCTTCCTTTTAGAGGTTGGTTTTAAAACTTTGGAAGTTTAACTGGGAGATTTAATTCCTATTAATTAATGTTTGTGAGTAACAAAAAAAACCCCAAAAGTTTTGTAATGGGAAGAGAATTGGAATTCTAAGATGAAAATTTTAAGGACTAATTCTTCATGTCTAAGTCTTCATTAGCATTTTTAATATGACAATGAAATAAGACTAAGTTTAGAAATTGCACCTACCCAAATGACAATGAAAAAAGGAACTAAAAAAATACAGTAGGGACTCCAAGAATATTGTTCCTCGCATTTAGCTGCTACCTTCTGGTCCTAAAAAAATTATCATACATGCCATTGTCTGTTATTATTTTTGATGTAAGAAACTGAGATTCATGAACTACCCCCTAATACTTATGTTAGCTGTAATCTGAAATTGTGACTGCTGGAGAAAACCAGAAGCATGGTGTACCTCTTACACTGCCATTGCCCAGCTGAATCCTTACTGCTTTCTGAAAGCTTTTCCTAGGATTTAGTCTTTCCTAGTTCAACATAAGCCTTCATAACCCCAAATTCCACGTCAGTCTTCACAGCCTGATTGGGATAGGCACGATGGAGGTAAGGTGTGACTCACACCGAAACCCCAGAGGTTGTCAAAGGTTGGTGACACATACTGGCCACCTGCTTGTTTTCAAGTCTAGTACAAGGTATTTTCTCAACTCTGACCCAGTGACTAAAGGTACCAGACCTACTGGCTGGAGAGCATCTTTCCCCTTAAGATAAACCATCGTAGCCTCAATGCCTCGGTAAGCAAAGAATTGAAGCAAAGTACCTTTTTTACTATTACTCATTTCAAGTAAGTCTGTTAACCTGTATCCTTTTGTGAACTTAGGAACTCTTTACCTCTCATGTCAGAAACACAGCAAATAGCTGATTAGAGCACACTTTTAACACCTGTCCAAACAGCTCTCACAAGAAGCCTTTGCTATTCATTTTTCTTCAGGATGGTCACTCGCTAGAATGAGCAAACCCCAGTCACCTATGTTTTACCACTGACAGAACCTGCAGTGGAGGGCACCTTCCCTACCACACACAACATTCCCACAGGCAACAGCTTTTCCCTGATGCATAACTGTGTGAAAAGTAGTTTTCAAAGTTCTCTCTGCAACTCCATCTGCCTCAGGTACCTGGTTATTTACAAGTGCTCTTCTGTTTCGTGAATCACACATGGACTTTTGTACAATCCCAAATGATAAAACCTTGAATTCCACCTCATTTGCAAGACTAAAGGTGTGCTCTTCAAAAATCATATTGCTGGAAAAAAGTCCTCTCACACCATACTCTCATCCCATCAGGGATTTCATTTTCTTTTACACACTCATTTACCTCTTTTGCCACTAACAGGGAAAATTGAAAACTACCACATTTCTTTTCCATCAAGGTAGGAATTCATTCAGCAGCAAATTACAACAAAAAATAAATCTTCTGTTTTATGTAAGTAGCTCCATAATTATTTTACCCCTGTGATTCAGGTAATGTTCAAATGTGGTATTTCATTGAATATGTTTGTTCAGTAGGCAAAGGACACACAAAGAAATGCAGTTCAGACTCATTATGGAAAAAGGGCTGTTGCTGAGAGCTTAGAAATGCTCTATTGCATTAATATGGTTAACTCCACAAATATGCAACCCCTTGTCCTCCCCCTCATTACCAGTGTGCACAGCCACATTACTGTCCAGTGGCTTACACAGTACTGCAAAAGGGAGATGACAGGCAGACAAGGGGGTACAGAAAGGGCATCATAAATGCAAGGTAGCTTCCAGTAACAAAACTTTGTAGGTACACATAATCCTTCATTAGCATTTATACCCTCTGTTTCCTAGTACAATCCATGAACACATGCTTTACAGGAGAACTATGCTTCAGATACCTTCTCTTGTTTATTAAAATTCTGGCTGTGTCCCTTTACCTAGCATCCGTATGGCAAAATGTTGTCTTTAGATATATATAAATATATTTCTAACCAAAAATATTTTACATTAGAATAGCTTTATTAAGGTCAGAAAATAAACCCAGTTACATAAACCAAACACTCCAATTCTATGTGAAGTGCTCACTGGTCATTTTTGCTGACACTAAACTGAACTGTTATTCTAAGCTTCCGAGTCAGAAAAGCAGAGGAACAATGCTGATGTTAAAAAAAAAGACTGAGAATTTTTTTCCTAAGTGCTAGACTCACAGAAAACAAATGCTTATGAATTAATTCCTCATTGGTGAGATTTCGCAATGTGGTTTGAAAGACACAGATGAAAACAATAAAAAATATAAGTCGCACCA
>WAAE01006478.1:0-34038 GCA_013400495.1 Nicator chloris | reverse complement strand
AAAAAAAAAAAAAAAGGAGGTATCTCTAAGATTTCAGAATTTTATGAGTACTTTGGAACTTCAGTTGCCCTAAATTATTTAGCTAAAATTTCATATTGGCTGCCTATGTATATTTTAGTGGCATTCGACTACATAATCCAGTGACTGTCCTTTTTTCCTCCCTCTAAACATTTTATCAAACTCACCTGTGAGTTAAGGTTTTTTCACCCATGTACCCATATTTAGAGTCTAGGCTGACCTTGCCCTTCCAAGAACTGAAACCATCCTGTTGTGTGAAACACAAAGTCTGTTTGGTTAATTAGCTCCTCTTATGTAACGCTATGTTATTTGAGCCTCAGGATTTATTTTGATACCTTCAAGATTTTCAAAGGCTGATGAAACATGACACAACTATGACAAAGGGCAAGTCAATAACCACTTCTGTCACTGTAAACCCAGCTCTCCTCAGAACTGTGATCCTTCTTGCAAATCACCCTTTCTAAAGAAAAAAAAAAAGACCTTATCCTTTGCATCCTCTACTGTAACATGTCAAAGTGCAACGGCACAAATTTATGTCTTTTTCTTCTGATGGCAAAGCTTATGTGCCCAAGAAATTTATGCAAAGGACAATACAGGTAATCTATCACATGCTTTGCTTAATTTATGACACATTCTACAGAAAAACACATCTCCTGATCAAATACTGATTAAAAACCTTTACCTGCTGTACAATTTGAGATACTGAGAAGAGGGAAAGAGAATTGCAGCTACATCCAAAAGAATAAAGCAAATAAACTATTCTACAAACAGTATTCTAAGTGCTACAATATCTCAAAATCTCACAATTATGACATCTGGTTTATAATTATTACTTTCAATAAATAAATAAAAGATCAAACACAGCCTCCCCTTCCCCTCCACCCCAAATCCCTAGTAAATATGCTCTGTTTCTAAAATGGGGTTAAAACACCCAGGCGCTTGCTATGTATAGGTGCTGCCTATAAGCAAGCTCACCAATATTCCCAATTTTAGCAGATACCATCAGATGCAAGGGTAAATAACCACACACTAGCAGCTCTGCTAGAGAATCTCTGAACTTTCAATAATGCATGACTTTAAAAAAAACTATATGATTGAGTGAAAATTTTCACTCCGTTACAGAAATGAAAAAAATGCAGTCTAAAATATCAAAACATTTACCATAAGAAATCTCTCTGTCACTAAATGAGTAATCACCTGACAGTGTAAGTTATGGCCATATTGCAAAAACACTTGAGAGGACTCACAAAACTAATTTTACAAGAAAATATATTCGGTATTAGCTTCAGCTGCTAGGTATTTTAGCTATTTTCCAAAATAATTCAATTAAAATAGTTGTATCTCTGAGCAGCCTTCTCTCTCTCTCCTTAAAACCTCCTACTTGAACTGTGAGCTGATTTTCTGTATGCTGATCAGAATGAACTAAGCTGAAGTTTTTTCCTTTTGCTATTGCCTAGGCTTCTATGCTACAATGATGATTTTTTTTCTAGGTGATTTTTCACTGCTCTTACAGATGAGCATTGGCTCTTATACGCATGTACTATATGTTACTAAAGTACATATGTTACTACAGTATATATGTTTATGTACTGTATGTTACTACATAATAATTTGACACGTTTTATTTTCTTCCCCTAGCAATCCAACAGAATAGAAAATTAATAAAACTGTTGCATACCTTAAAAATAAAGTATCTAGCAGTAAGTTCAGTTCTGGAATCTACTTTTAGTTAGATCCATAGCTGTCTCCAGTCAGAGAACTTGTGGGCACTCTAAGGACTATTTGTCCTCTAAATAGCAAAGTAACAGCTTCAGAAAATATCCATTATTCAGGAGGGACAAAGCACACGTCCATCAGCACCTCCTGCAACTGCACCATGCAGTCCAATATGTTAAAGGCTCAACAGCACCCAAAAAGCCAGTTTTGATTCAAGTTGAGAATTGAGCCAGAAAAGCCCTGCTCAGAAGCTCCTGCATGCATGGAGACCTGAACCTCAAGCCTGTGATCTTGTTGTTACATTTAATGGATACTTCTTCCATCAGAGAAAAACAAAATGGATAAACCCCCAACGAACAGTAATATTTCTTTCTTCTTTCTACCCCGCTTCTGAATCTTGGTTCTCCTAAGAGCTTCTGAGTCAGACATCCAGTTCATGGAAAACAAATGCACAAGTTAGTACCTCCAAGCTGGTACAGCACCATAAAAATAGTTGGGTTTACTAGCAGTGAACCCCATCTTGACCTGTAAACAAGGGGTCTTGAAGCTGTGGCTGTGAGAGCTACTCACACACTGCACCTTCCAACACCAATTCAAGGTCATCAGCAGCTGCAAACGTGACACGTGTGAAGCCATATAAAGCTTTTAAAGTATTTAAAAGTAACTGTTTTTAAAGTATTTCAGATAGCACTGTGCTCTCAAAGTCTAATCTGCCATTTTAACTAGAATTAACAAATTAAATAGATTGCATCCTGTTTGATGAGGGAAATACTTTTTCAACTGCATTTATTCAGAATCCTCCACATTTTGACAGGAACTGCTTGGAGCTACCGTAATACAGGAAGCAAATCCCCTAAAATGAGACAAGAATGTAGCAAGGATGTTTAGGGAGAAAGCCAAACCCCGACTAAAATGTAAAATACCTATCATTATTCTGTTAATTAGAATATAGAATAAAGAATAACAATAAAGATAAAGACACTTAAACATTCATAAACCTCCAAGGACAGCTGGACACCAAAATAAAAACCCTTAAAAAATTCCTGTTTCTTATCATAATAGGATAAAACCCAACAGAATTTCTGCACTTGAACTCCAACTATAGCAAGTTAAACAAAATCATTGTAAATGCAATACCCTGCTGTTGATTATAAACAATCCTGCTGCTCCATACAAACTCCTCTTGATTTAAATAGGAGTCATAAGAGGAGGACGATGGTGGAAAACCTGAAGAATGACAGTAATGTTGACACTGAAAATTAAGCTATTGAACTAAATAGGAATAATCAGACTCTCACATGGCCAGTCCAAATCTTCCTGGTCCTCCAAGTGACAAGTGAAGCCTTCATTGTCTGACAGCTAAAACATTCAAACATGAGAACCAAATCAAAGAGATTAAAAGAAGGATGAGAGTGAAATCAGACTAAAAGGAGATGACCACAGCTAAGGAGTCCCAACACTGGACTAGTGAACAGAGCAAGACTTGCAGTGCTGCCATAGCAGCTTGCAGAGGTTAGCTTCAGCAACCACTGTGAGTTCACTTCTGCTCAGGTCAGGGCTTTAGTAACATTCCTGGTACCTACATGGTGCCTCCCCGGCACAGCAACTGTTAATTGTACAGCAGCACAAAAACCAAAGGCTTGCTAGACTGCGAAATGGTATGACACTTAGGAGTCAGCAGAATACAAATGCAATTTTGTATTCCTTTAGTTGTCTGTAAGCCAAGGAAGTAATATTTCAACCTGCTTTTCAAAAACATTTATCCAAGATCATTTAAAAGAATGTACTGAGATGCAATGTGGCTGTAATGGAGCTCACTGTTTAGCCTTCTCATTTCACTGCATAATGTAATTTATTTCTTCTTGTAACAGCTTTCATTAAATAAAGGAGAAGGACTGGTTGCTATGCATTTTTCACAGGGATATCAGGGTGGCATTCAAGACCTGATTTTTACCACCAGTGGGCACAGAAATAAATTTTCATGCAAAAGGAAAAAAATGTAATGTTACATTTCAAAAGATATTTTAAAAACACAGAAGTCAAGATTTTCAAAGTTATGGCTCCCACAGCATACATAATGTGTCATAAGAAATATTCCGTATTGCCATATTCTATGTTTTATGCAATTTAGCCTAGTTATTATGGTTGTGGGAACCATAAGCAGCCATCCTGACAATTTCATTTTCAGCTGCAATGTTGCACTAATGGAGTTTTGGTACTTAATTTCCCTGTTTGTTTAAAAAATGAGGGAGGAAAAGAAAGGGAGGAAAAGATACAAGGAAATAGCACAACAAAAAGTAGGAAGAATATTGTCATTTCTTTGTGTTCTAATTACTTAAGTCCATGGTGAATTTGGTATTTAAAAAGAGTTGAGAGCATGGAGTATTAGGAAAACCAGAGCTTACACTACTCATCCACTTTTAACACACCATGCAGGCAAATCTGTTACCCCTGGAATGTATTACCCTGCTCTGGGCAGTAACACCAACACCATTAGATCCCCCTTTCTGTGTCCCCAGTTACGAATGCAGCCAGCCAAGAAAAGGCCTACGTCTCTTGGACAACTCAAAGACTTTATATGTTCCATTAACAGTAGCCAGTAGCTCTAGCCAGAAGGAATTTCTTCCGTCTACAACAATATGATCCCAAAAAAATCCCAAATGACAATGGGGTCTGAAGATGGGCAAGTCCTGTGCACGGCCAGGAGTTGGGCTCAATGATCCTTGTGGGTCCCTTCTGACTCAGCTTATTCAGTGATTCTGGGAAATTCAATACAAAGGGAAGCAATGCTCCCTCTTTCTTTATCCCCAGGAGGGAGATAAGAGGTCTGTGGCCTAACCCACCTTCCTAAAACATACAAAAAACCATTATCTTGTAATTCTTACAACATTTGCTGCTGTGTGTTATTTTTTCATGTTTATTACTTCCCATTTCATCTTGATATAGACAAAGCCTGAGAAACTACACAACAGTTAAACCAGTAAGACTAGACCAACCCTTTAAGTATTACTACAACTCTGAACACTGATCATTGTAACTTCTACCTTTGGAGATCACTCCCATTAAAAAAGCAAGCAAATCCCCCAAATCCACCTCCCCCCACACACTTCTTGTTCAAAGAGCTTGGTATTAACATCTTTAATTTTATCCCCCAACCCTGAGTTTCCCACCCATTTAGAGACAGAGCAATTATTAAAGAGCAATAAATTCTTGCCACTGGACAAGTCTTTCTTTGCCTGTTTTCTCCTGCAAAAGTATCCAAATACACTATTGGTTCTGAAAATTCTAATTTCAAAGCCAGAATAGAATAAAAAAATCACTGATTTTCTCTTAGAAGTGTATTTGAAGAAGAAGGAATAGAGAGGGAGCTTACTGCTCTTTCATTTTTTTTCCCTTAATCTGGCCTTTTTCAGTCCTTATCCAAACCACTACCATTTAAAAGTCAGACAAATTTTAGCCTGCTTCTAGTCTGACAGGTTACATAGGAATAAAAAATCTGAGGCTGTTTACATTTGTATATGACTGTAGCCAAAGACAGGTGCAAAGGCTGTCAACTGTAATTGCTCACATATTACCTTATGCCTAATGTTGATTTTTTTGTTATTCAACCAAAGGTTAGAATTTGAAAGATTAATGGTCTCCTAAACGGTATTATCTGAGAGAACTGCCCAAATTTCAACTGCTAGGTTCAACAAAAGGTCTTTCTTGTTTCTTGGAAATCTTTGTTCTGGGAAACATTAAGACCTCTCAAAATCAAAATACCAAGGCACTGGCAGAATAGACAAATGCTGAGATAGACAAGCAGTCTCCAGCATTCACATGGCGGCTTGACAACTCAGAATGGAACAATGGGGCAGGACTGGTTTGAGTGCCAGCTGAGTGAAAGCTGCTCCAGTCATCCTACTCTACCAAAAACACCGTCTCCCCAAAACATATTTCCTTTGACTAATAAAACTTCTACTTTTAGAAAAGCAACATCTTTGGTTAGGTAAAATAATTTTACCTAACCAAAGAATATTAACAGAATCAAGCTTCATTCACTGCAAGAGGCTTGTCACCAATTCCATAAAATCAAAGAAAGAATATCTATAGCAGAAGAAAGTCAATGATGGGTCTTTTCCACAACAGCTTTAAAACCAACAGTGAAAGAGAAGCCCAACACTCGTAAATATCCTGTCTGCTGTGTGCAGTTCTGCTCTACACTCCTTCAAGTTGTTGAGACCAGAAGGCCACAATGAAAATTTCCATACTTTATCAGGACTGGCCTGATTCTTGGCTATCTTGTCTACCCAAACATCTACCAAAATCTCTCATGTCCTGGCTACAATCAGCATGACAAGAATATTACTGTTTTGAAGACTCTGGCATATAGATATTTTCCTACTTAGGACAGCCTAAGAAATGAAGTATGTTGACATTCCAGTACACTGCACATGCATAAACAGGACACATTAGTTTGCTATTTACATGTCTGCCTACAAACAGTCATGATATAGAGAACTAAGAGTATTGGCAAGAATTTGGGCAGTACTAGAAACACTAAGCAGGAAAGAAAACACAAAAAGTCAAAGAAACATTTGAAAGGTATTCTTAATCCTGTAACTTTCTGAAAACCCATGACCTATGTTTAGGCTGATCAAGATTATAACAAAGGTATTGACATCCTAATAACCATACCAAACCAAAGGCATGCGTTCAGTGGGAAATGCTCCCTCACTCAGTGTTAGGAAGAATGTGACTCACCTTCTTGAAACAAGAAAACCCTGACGATACAAAGGCATGTCTCCCATGCTCTGTTTGCCTGCATGAATGTGGACCTCTGCCTCTGTTTCTCAGTTTGCCTCCCACCTATGCCTGTTCAATGTAAAGGACCCTTTTTCAGTGTTGGGTCTTCATGTCAAATCTAAGCACAACTGCAAAATATAACTCTTATGGGTATTTCACAACGGAGGCTAGAATCAGTCTTTTAAAACAATTTTTAACACTTGTTTTCCTCCCCAAGAGGCTTTTCAGCATAAAAAACTTCTGAAGCATGAAGTCAAAGAGCAGGGATAATTAAGATAGTCAGTTCCCCTGTTCTTGGAGAGTACCACCACTAGCATTGTAACGACTAATAGGCTAATCCCTGGAAAATGACAATACACTTGGCTGTCCAAGCATTGTTCACGGAGCACTGCAAAATAACTTGCATGCCATTGGTAAAGAACAAGCTGCTAGAAGACCTCCTGTAGAGGATATTCTTCCCCTTCCATTCATTATCAACATGCCTCACTATTATCTTCTGAGCTGTAAAAAAGATATCCCAAGGGTTTTAACTTCTGCATAGTCACTTTTTTGGGGTTTGCCAAGGGTTCAAATCCAATAGGAGAAACCTGTTTCAATCTCAGTGGAAGTGATTCCCTCAGTATGCGAACATTTAGTATCTTGTAACTATTGATTCAAATATCAGACTGCACTGACTCCTTGCCACAGCAGAATTAACAGTATTCCAGCTGAAGCTGTGATTGGCAAAGCTACTGATGCAACCCTCCCACTCCACAGTCCTGTGAGGCTGCGGGTTGTAATTCCACCCATGTATTACTCACGCTGTATTAGGGGCCTCAAGATCACCTTACCTCCTCCTATTCTGAAAATGCTCTGCCTTATTCTACTGAAATCAATGCTCTTCTCATTTAAATGCAAACACTGAAGATTATGCATGAGTGACCTGATAAAACTAACCAAAATATGACAAAGCATTTTAACTTTTTTGAATTCTCTTAAAATAAAAATGTTTGCATTATTATCCTTTACATCCACTTCAGTTTTTATAATGCCTTATGAAAAAGGCTTGTTGACTTCATATGGTAAATAGTTCTATCAGTCCAAGCACATGAACCAGTAAAAGAACAAATTTCATGTACTTAGCTGGAATCCCTGGCAATTCACAACAGGGAGGGGGGAAAAAAAAAAAGAAAAAGAAAAGAGAAAAGAATTCCACAGTAATACAGACCTTGAGGTCTGAAGGGATAATTTAAGTACATTAAATTTATTTCTGTTTCAAGAGACACAATATAAAACTTCTTTCAATGGTCTTTTAGTTCTTCTGCCAAGCACTTCTCTGAGCATATTCCAAACTCAAAATTACCTCCCAGGAGAGTATCTCAGGTTGGAACTTTCTTTCATTGTTTCTGGGTTTGCTCCTACATTATAGATTATAGGTTCCAGATGTGAACTGGGTATGGCAAAAAAACTTACAACCACCACATTTTTGTTTTCTTCGTCCTTTAGGAGATTCTACAGGAACTGAAGGGAGTCAGTTTTTTACCTATACACTGTCTCTTGGGGAAGCCTGGTCACAAATGTACCATAAAACTTAGAGAGCTCTTTCTCTCCCAAAGTGTGGACGCTTCTAACTGTACCAGCTCTGTGAAGTCACTGAATGTTTACTTGACAATTTGGAGGCTTTGACTATCTTTAGAAAAAAAGAAACCAAAAAACCTGATGGGGCCCTTCTTTTTAAATGAAAAGTGGTATTTCAATTTTTTGAGGGGTTTTGGTTTGTTTTTTTTTTTGGTAAACACCAACATTACATGTGTGTAACTGGTGCATACATACATTTTTTTAAGAAACAGAAATGCTGTTATATTACTTGGTTAAATTTAACCTAATATTTTTTAAGGTTTCCTTCTCTCTTAACTCTATTTTACTACTCATGACCACAGAGAATGCAAAAATTCAATTGCAGGAAATTACAGCTAAGCTTACTTGTGTAAACATACTTGTGTATCCAGACAAGTATGGATCCGGGTATGAGTAAAACAAAGTAAAACAACATTTATTTTTGCTTAGACTGCAGTTGCATCTATTTTCACATGGTTTTGTGGAAGCTAAGATCAGCTGAGTATCATCCTACTGGGGCAAATGGGTAGTGACATCCTCTAAGCACTGACAAACACATGTAACCCAACACTTCAACATTCACAACTGTTTTAACAGATCAGACCAAAATTTTTGCAGCATGAAGTCCCAAAGAAGCACTTGTGCTGACTGATAGTGACACACATGGAGGACTGTTTATCCTTCTGACACACACTGTGTATAAACATACTGAATGCACATTCAATTCCTGAGACAATGGATATATGGTCTTGTCAGACAATCAGAAATCCAACACAACAGTCTGTAACTGAAGCTATACCTCACCATAGTAGGAAAACATTGTCTTTCAGCTCTTCTGGATGATGTAATAGGTTTTATCAGGAATTCTTCCCTCTCAAACAGCAAATTAATGCTAAATAAATTAATGTTTTACTCCTGCCATAGGCTTATTTTATTAACAAATCTACCTTTCAAATTTATGCCTCTAGCCAATGTGTTTTTTCAAAATTCAGAATGCATTACACATTTTCCACAACAGAAGAAACTACTAAAGACGTGAACAAAGAACTCTGTATAACCAGAAAGTTGCTCTTGTGCAGACAGGGAAGACAGAACAGGGATAGGGACAGGGGTAGGGACAGGGATAGGGACGTTCCCTGGTTCACAAAGGTGTAAGAAATGGGTAATCTCATTATTTCAAAAGTATCAGAAAATTCAATGGGACTCAGGAACAGAGAAACAGGGTATTACTGAAAACAAGAAAGAGAAAGACTGGCGGGAGCTAGCTGCAGCTAGAAGAAACCATAAAGTTTCCAGTAGTATGAGAAAATTTGGAGATCAGAGAAGCACAGTGCTCCAGGGCAACTGGAAAAGAAAAAGAACAACTGTTTTAAATTAAACCCTTCTTTTATGCTGCGCACAAAATTGGAAGAACAATTAACACAGCCATTCATCCACGGCTGGCACCTCCTTGGATAGGCAGGGAAATGGGATGCAAACTCTGGCACAAAGGAGGGTACTTGTTGTACAGGTAATCCTCAAAACGAACCTAGAGCAGCACTGAGAAATTGTAAAAAAGCATGAATTTACAGCATGGAGCAGTTATAGCAAAATTAGTTATAGTAGCTATAGAAAAACTTTAGTAAGGAGAAAGCAAAGTTAAATTTCTATCTAAAAGCCAGCGATTTAAGCAAAAGTTACATGTACAAGTCTGTGACATGAGAAAGTGGTTGTCTCAGCCACAAATTTCAGTGATGTCCAGGCAACATCCAAGAGTGAAACTGTGATGCCACAGTGGAAGCCTGTGGAAGGTTTAAGGGCGAAAGCCATGACCTCTCACACATACATAGCCCAACAAACTAGACAACATAAGGTTTTAAGTAACTTCTGTATTCCAGCCCCCTGGAAAACTCTGTCAAGTGAAAAATAATAGTTTCTGATGCAAAGTAATAGTCTCAAAATAAAAGTTACAAAGTCCACACAGAGATGCAGAAGGCAATTAAATTCTTATACATGCCTACATAATCATTACAATAGGCATTTCCATGACATTCGGAAAAAGCTGTTGTGAAAAATATTTACATTCCAAAAAGAAAACAGATTAATAATGACTCCAATTTCAATACTGATTATTTTAGACTCACAGCTATATCAGAAGAGCATGTGGTTTTTAAAGATTGAATGGAATTTAGCATAGGTGATTATAAATTATTATTGCTTACTAAAAGGGGTAACCTTTTAAAATTACCTTTTATACATTCTACACAAAATAAAAATAAAGGCACTAGAGGGGGATTCACACACCTAGAAGAAAATAGGTCATGACTAACTTTTTCAAAAACTTACTCCTCAAAAGGTTTTGTCTATTGAACTTTCACCTACAAAATAAAAAGCCGCCTACATAAGTGACAGCTGTCTGCAATACTTTAATCTGGTGGTTTTGGATGTGTTCTAATTACTTCTACTTATCATCAGGTTCGAACAGTGGTGGGTGCTGTTTTTTCTTTTTTTTATTTTAAATCTATCCTGGTTAGAGCTAACCCCTAATATGTGCTATACATAAGCACACATTTTTAGACTTGAACTACAAAATAAGTCAGCTGAAAGAAATCCATTAATTCTTTCAAGCTCTGTCTCAAGTACTAAAACTTAAATTTCACATGGTTGAGACTTTATTTGTGAAATTGTATTTATTTGTACCTGTTTAAATTCTTCAACATTATCACCTGCTGGAACAGCAACATTCTCTCACATTATTTGTCTGGAAAAGCACCAGTAAGTTAAGTCTGTAATACCCAACAGTCACAGCAGAGAGTAACTCCAGCCAAAGGAAAGTGAGGGTCTTCAAATTTGCTGCAGATTGCAGGACTTCACACAAGTAACTGTGATTGAGCTAACTTGTGAAAGTATCATAACTGGATTGTCTATGCCAATATAAGCCCAACAGAGGCAAAGTGAATATTCCTATCATGCCTCTTTTTATAATAAAAGGCTCTAAAATATCATCATCTCTAATTAATGGGGGGGAAAGCAACATTAAAGGGAATGTAAGCACAAAAAATGAGAATTTCCATCCAGGTGAGGACACTGAGGAACACAGAGGCTAAATAAGCAATGAAATTGTTCAAAGCAAGAGCTAGATGGGTAATCAGCACCCCCCCTTCCCAGATACATGGCCATCATTCTCCAGCACCTTCCATTCTCCAGCACCTCCTATGTAACAGACACTTCTGTGGCAGGCAGTGAATGCTTGTGCATGAAAATGAGCCATCAACAAAACTGAAGGCTACTTTAAACAATTATTTTGCCTATATACATAAAGATGCAGGGCACGTAATAAGAAACCTTGAGCATCAGCATTTTTAACAAGAGTAATAGCAACCAGGAAAAGCTTTCTATGCTTCTTTCGTATGACCTCCTGAAGCATATTAGAATTAACTGCAGCCTGTCGCTGAAATTGTTTCAGAAACTGCTACTACAAGATGGTAAGTGGGAAAGTGAAAGAGCAAGACAAATGCTTTTATTTATGCAAAACTTTGTCTATAGGATCCATTTTGTTATAAATCTAAGTAGACTGAAACAGCACTTACAGGCCATTTATAATAATGGCTCAGATTCACTATCTCCTAAGAGAAATGAACTAAGAAATGAGCAGCGTGCAAGCCTGCATCATAAAACTGATCATAAAGATGGGGGAAAACAGGTAACCACATCTAAATACCAAAGTGATGGCATTTTAGTTATTTACAACAAATGCAGCTGTTGAAAGTGGACTGCTATTTTTCACATTTCTTTACTAGCCTGGTTAGCAGTGGCTACACTCCCCAAACCATCTCGTCACCTCTCACAAGGAGCAGCATTTCTCTGGGGTGTCTTGAGGCTCAGCCACAGCCTCACTGCAGGGTTATGGGGTATCAATGCAAGCTGAACACTGCAATCAGGAAGGGCAAGCAGTTCAATTCCACATCAAGTCTGCTTTCATTACAACTTAGAATTCACTCCCAGTGCTTCCCTGGGACTATTAATAGACTGGCGGGGTTTTATCTTCACTGCCTACCACATTATACAGCAGCCAATATACTGTACAGACATATTTTGGGTCACCACAGTTAAAGGCTGGACAGCTTAGTTTTCATTGAGCAGTGCAAATGATGACAAAAATGTATCTTTTGTTTAAAAGCAGTTCCATTTGTATTGTGTTCTTCCTCTATTCACTCCCCAAAATGATCTTTCTTACAAAGCTTCACAGTGATGAGAGATGGCTGGCTGCCTGTTCTCCTTCCAGAGGGACAGCCATGCTTTTTAAAGCTGAACGTTGAGGAAGGGAAATTCAATGCTGGATTGCTGGACTAAGTTTGGAAGAAAACAAAACAAACCAAACAGAAAACCAAACAAAAAACCCCAAACAAAACAAATAAACAAAACAAAACACCAAAAAAACCCCCTTGAACAATGGGAATTTTCATTGTTCTCACAGCTTTCTCCAACTTACTGTCTCATGACAGACCAGTCTCTTCTTGGAAAAGCTTCATGCTACTCACTCACAACACCCCCATTTATCTGCTTTTCCTATTGGAAAATGTATTTTTGGGGAAAGCTGTTGTTTTCTGTGAGGACATTAGCATGCCATACAAGTTGTCAACTTACACTATCTGTAGCACTTGAATGTGTAGCTATTCCCACTATCAGAAAGACCCCTTTTAAAGACATAAAGGTTATTAAATGCTTTCACTGAAAAAGGATAACCCTAAATTATCCAAATAACCTCAGACAGGCATTTGGAAGTACTAGAAATCTGTCCCTTCCTGAAATAAAACCCAACAAAACCCCACCAAACATGCCACAGTATTTCACTGACACTACCGCAAAATAGTTCAAAAGGCAGCAGCCTTGTTTTTGCACTTGGGACTCAGTGAACACATCCTCTCTTGGCAGACTAGTGTGCCAGTTTATAAAAGGGTCTCCTTTTACTTCTTGAAATGAACAGGCATTTTATGACCACCACAACCATCACCTACAGCCCATGCAGGGCTGAGAGAAACGGGTCTCCAGTGGCCCACGACCACTCCCAGCCCATTCCCACAAGCACACACTCCAGAGCCAGGCATCAGCAGCAGCCCAGTGTCATCCTCATCTTAAGCTTGAAAATTTACTTGTTGGTTCTTTCCCATTTCTTGCTTTTACAGAGACGCTAGCAAAATAATAAGTTTTCAACAATTAAGTTCTGCTTCATTGAGACTAGTGAGTGCAAGAGTGGGGGTGGGTCAAGACTGCATGTTGTATCTACAGTCATTCTACTGGGCTGAAGAACACAACCTTTTAAGACAATTAACGTTACTTTTACAGCAACTTCCCCTACCACATATCAGGAGTTCACCTGCTCCAATGTCTGAATTTAGCAGAAAGATGAAAACAAGTGTTATGCCTCTCTGTCTTCCAAATGCAATCCTGTTGTTTCCTTTCCACTGCACTTGAAAGGCAGGTAAGCAGCAGATTGATAATGCAGTCTTTTGGGGAAAACCCCCCAAATTTATTTATTTATTCAGAAGTAAAAAATGCTAGATCTTGAACTTGTGACTCCACAAAATATGTGGATGCATATTTTGGAAGGATCTTCTGCCATACCAGCTTCCCGCTACATAAACAGGATCCTGCTGCGTATTTGTCTGAATTGCAGCAATAGGGTTACATGGGCTAATATTTTCACGCCTTTATTTACAAGGATTAAGATTAGAGATTCAAGTCAATAAAAATGAGAATCAGTCAACTTAAACCTAGGCTATGTGGAAAAAAAAAAAGTTCCTTTCACTGCATGCAAATCTGTGGTACTACAGACATTTGCACTCATGCTTTTAAAAATCAGAAATCATCTCCTTGGCAAACAATTGAATTCAAGAATTAAATTACCACCAAGGACATTGAGAAAAGCACAGGCACCATTACTTGTGGGATAAATAGCTTGTTAACATGACATTGCTTTAAAAAATGGAATTACTCCACACAACAGAATTTTGTGTTTAAATGGGAAGATATTTCTTCAATTCATGCTACTTGAGAGATAACTGGGTTGACTGTCCATCAGTCTGGAAATTAACCCATCAAAAGAAACAAAAAATCGGTTCATAACTACTATACATCATCTGTTCAGACTGCTGCCATAATTTCTTTATTAGGTTTCATTTCAGAATGTTACTTTCATAATAAACTGACAGAGTACAGTGAGCAATTAGTGAACTAGGCACTAATGGCAATCAGATTACTGAAAAACAAATAACTGAATTAAATCCATAATTGGCAGCTGAATACAGGCAATTCTCCTGCTATATCTCAGCAGCACGAAAAAAAATTAAAAGAAACAAAATACAGGAGAAAATAAATTTCAGCTTTCAAATAATGGCAGCAAACCATGTTCCTTCAAACACAACAGTGAGAAATTTCAGCCAACAGCTCCTTTACTGCTGTCATTAGAAGGAGCTACTACACATGCATTTCACAAAAATATATATGGATTATGTATTTAGTATAGGTCCCCAAATGTGGACAGCTAGTTGCCTCAATTGGTAACAATCTTTACAATCAATCACTTTCCTCCAGAATCTGTGGCCATGCCATCATGATAATCAGAGGTACAAGAACATATAACCCTCAGCTTTTGGTGCAGTTTCCAAGCTTATTCCCAAGCGTACAGAGATGAAATACAAAATAATTCTCCATACGTAAGAACTCCAGTCATTCTCCCAATTTTTTTATTGTACAACCCAGCAACCCAGAAAACTGCATCCAACATTAATACTTTAGGTGCCATGGTGCTCACAACAGAGACGGAAGTCCATCTGAATGGTCAGAGAGCCAACACATAAGTCTTTGACAATAAAAACACTGTCAAAGGTATTTAGTCTGGATCATTTCCATTACACTTTATTTTCTAAGCAACAGACAAAAATTTATTGAAAATGCTCCTAATCCCAGAAAACCAAAATAACCTAAATAAATAGAGAGTACAGGACATAACTTGTCCAGGAGCATGAAACACACACACAATTCTATGGAGCTTACTGAATTTGGATGGAGGACCCAAAGGGACCCAGATATACCAACAGGAGCTCCATACACGCAGTTCAAAAGCAAAGGGTCTTCTGCCTTTCACCACAGAACTTGTATCACAAATGCAATCAGACCTGTTGGCACTCTCTCCTTAAGAGGTACCAGAACAAAGTCCAAGAGATCTGGGAACTGGCATATTCTGAATAATGATAGAATGCTTCATATAACATGTTTATTACAAACTAAAGGTCCAAAAAGCTACCAAGAAAGGCTGTTTTAAAAACTGCAGTACTATATGACTATTAAATCAAAGGCTTCAACTCTTTCAAACGGGCAAGTAACTGACACAGAAAAAGGCAAGAAAAAGAAAAAAACCTGGAAAATGTGAGCAAATTATGAAAACCCAAGAAAAGCCAGAAGGATCAGTTTAACAAAGTGAAGTTTGCATAAGGGGCACTACTTAGAAAAAAACAAAGGCTCAGAACGAAGAATGGCCAGAGAATACATGGAGCAGAATAGAGACAACTGATGAAAGTGTCGAAACAGCCAAAAGAGAAGCAGAGACAGCCATGCCAGTGACTGCTTGAAATTCATGTGTCAAAAAGCAGAACAAGAAAATAGTTTATATTGGGACTGTGGTGAATTCTTCCAGTATTTATCTTCCTGCACTTTCAGCAAACTTCAAATCAGGGCTATGGACTGATTTTTAGGAAAATCCGTTGTTTATGTTTTACCTAGGGATGTAGTAAGTCTCCTAACTTCGGTATGCTTTACTTCACACACTCAGCTTTGACAAAAGAATATAACATTAGCTCCCCTCCACATTTTTTTTTTTTATTTTCTCTGCTGAGGTGGCAAAGCTACTTGAAATTATCTCCATTTTTCCAATTTTATAATACAATAGTATGTCAAGTTACTGGTCCCAAAATAAACCATCTTAGGTCAAGAACGGAGCCCCTAAATTCCTTTTATTAAAATCATCTGTCTGGCAGTGAATAGACATTGAAATTGCTTGTACATGCAGCTGATGTTCTGAGGACCACTGGTATGTTACATCATATGCCAACTTCATTCCAACTACTAAGCATGGGTAATAAACAACAGATTCCAGGAGAATATTCAACTATGCACCAGAAATACCTGGGTCACTTATGCTCCTCTTCTGTAATGATCTCAGTCAATGCAAACGTAGCAAACACACTCCCATGCCATAGAATTTTCTCATAATATACCAATAAATTGCTCAGTCTGCTGTCATTTTATAGGCAAGCCAAAGACTCAAGCCTTACAGGAGTTGCTGTCAAAGTCCTCAAATGATTAGAACTGATTTCATTTTTCCACACATTGAAATTGTGCTGTTTAATCAATAAAAAGTTTTGTTAAGAAGTGCCAACGTTTTACATTTTCTGACCTGCTCTTCTATTGATGCGGTTTTATTACAGATGGCTTTGACCCGGCTGACAACATTAATAAAGATGTGACACAAGTGTATGTTATCAAACAAACACAAACAGGAATGGGTGCCAAAAGAATCTACATTTCAGCATGCGTTGCCTGGACATTGAGCATTAACTGCAGCACAGAAAATAGTTAGCAGCAGTTCTTTGAACACACAGCTCTCTAAGAAATGATTTGTAGAGGAAAAAATGTAATTAGCCTTTGTGAGTATGAATTATGTTCTCTGGTCTACTTCCTGGGGGGAAAAAAAAAAATAACAACTCTGAGGAGTAACAAACACATCAAAGAAATACGTGGGCTTTGAAGGAGGTAGGTCCTGCCGCATCTTCCTCCCGCATTGCGGAAACCATCACGGCAAAAGAACGAGTGGACAGGGTGTCGTCTGTGCAACCACAGCCCCACGACCATGCCTACAGGGTTACCGGCAGCAGAACCACAGGCAGCTAAAATGCTGCATCAAGATTTGTGTCTCAATTTGCTCTTTCCTACCAATCCTTCCCCATTAATAGAAAGCCCTTTATGGAAGCGTGAGGATTTATGTAGTCACAGGGAACATTAGACTATTCCAGCAAATACCTGACTAATTTATGAGGTACTGCCATGCCAAGTGAAGAGGTACCAAGGATAGAAACCAATTTCATTCATAGAAGAACTGGCTACATACCAGAGAATCCAGGATCTTGCATGTCTCCCTGAGACCCACCCACCAGTTTCTTACACTGACATTAGGCTAAGCTAAGAAGTCCCATTTTAGCCCACACTGCTGTGGAGCTGCCCTCAGACCCTGGCAACAATTCTGTTATCTTCCTTTCTCTCCTGCCAGATAGGTGGCAGAGAGGAGCAATTCTGCAACAGCGAAACGCAGAAGACAGAGATCACTTACAACCCCTGTGAACTCAGATTTAGTGAGATTGGTGTGCTTGCAGAGGAGTAGTCATTTTGTCTTGATCCTCCATGCAAAGACAGGCATCACAACACAGGCATAAGGAATTTTTTTATCAGAAAAGAGGCTACACATCTATATATTTTCTCTGCATTTTCAAAAATTCCAGTTATTTAATCTTCAGGGAATATCTCGTGAAAGTTCTACTTCCCTTTGCTGTCCTGATGCCCCTTACCCTGATTTCACATCACAAGCAGCACTACTAGCACTAATCCTCCACTATGCCCTTACCCCATCACTCCCTTGTCTCAGCCTCCAATTTTGAGAGGGCTGCTTTAAGAAGCAGTTCATTCAAGGACTTCTTTCAAATGCACTCATTTTCAACAGTACACAGATTAAACAAAAGTGGCATTATCCCTCAGTAATAATTCATTGTCTTCCATATCTAACGGGATTCTTATGCTGCTTGCCATAGCTCTTGTCACTGGAGTTCACTCCATTTTGCTGCTCAGTTGCAGAACACCGTAGTGGAAAAGCATATTGAGACACAAAAAGCTAGTAAATACATTGTTTTCCAACTTACACCCATTTTTGATGAGTTAAAGCTTCCCCAAAAATCATACCTGGATCAAACACAGCTTTTTTAGCATTTCCAAATGCTAAAAGTATTATGCATTAGGAACTACAGCACTTTAAGATGCCCTAAGTCACTCTTTAGGCTTTCCTTATAGATCAATGTTCAGAATGCTCGTTTGTTTGTTTTGCAGAAGAAAGCCCTAAATTTTTCCTAAAGTAACAAAACCTGAAAGCATGCAAGTCAGACCTTCTCACTTCAGATTTCATGGTTTTTCAAGTACACAAATTATAAAGCTATCAGACATTTCCCGGGCTTACATTAAAATCAGTAGTGAGCCTTTAGAGTGGACCCATTTATTTGATGTGTTTCCCTTAAAGCTTTTATGACACTATAAACATTTCTGACTCCATGACAAATACTTTATAATGCATTAAGCAGCCTCATTTAAACTGTTCTGAATGTTATGCCAATGGCAATGTGTTTAGAAACAGAATAGTCACTTGAAAATGGAAAAACCTCAAGGTATAGTTTGTACCACTGCAATTTATGATTTACTTTCAGGCACTTCAAATAAAGTTCAATGGCACAAACACTCAAAAAGCACAAAGTAGGCATATTCCTCAGAAGAACATCATGCTGTACCTATTTCACATGAGAGCGTCAACACCACTGAAGTTTCCGCCCCAGTAAAATTTCCCATTGAATCAAAGATATCGTTGAACACTTCATGCTAATTAATAATAATTGAATTGTATTTATAAAATGCTTCTAATCACTGCAGTTTATCTTCATCGGTTTCATTCTACAGAGAAGCCTTGCCACCCCTCTTTATGCAGGAAAAAATTGTGATAACTTTCTTCACAGTAAAAAAAGCATTACACCATGAGAAGCTCTGCAGGTCACCAAACCCAAGATGCATGCACACCCTGTGAAGAAAAGCAGCACAATCTGACTGATATTTAATAATGAAAACTTACAGAATGTTTTCTGTATTGAAGGCACGGGAAGACTTCAACTCATGAGGCAATAAAAATACAAGTACTGCAACAGGATTCATTACTCACGAAATTATTAGCTGTTCAGGCATGCTTTTGATGACAGAGTTCAAATCCTAGAACATAAAACTGGCTCTGATGATTTTATGAATCCAGTAAAAATCACTGCTGCATGGCTGTAAAAACTGGGATAAACAGAAGCCTGAAAGGAGGTGATTTGTATATATTTGCTTTCTATGTTTTAGCATAGATTGCAAACAGAAGACAAAAACTTCGAGAAATCAAAAACCAGAGCTTTTAATTGTGAGGGAGGGGGTGTGGGAGTATTTGCTGGGGTTTTTCTTAATTGCTATTTTTTTGTCACACCATCCTGCCAACCATTTAAGCTTTCCTTTGACTTGAAGGCGTCCAATTTTGGAAAATGGCAGTTTTATCAGTTGGAAGTTGTTACTAAGCTTCTAGAATTTTAACAGAGGCACTGTATAAACAGCTCATAAATAAAATCATAGTATTGTCCAAGATTAAATTATGAATATAGCAGAAACCATTAAATTACAAAAACACTTTTAAAGGATTTTGCTTTCTCATGGTACTACTCCTTGTTATCTGTGACTCTTGGCCTTAAAAGATCAAGATCAGACATCTGACCTGATCCGTAAGTGTCCCAATTTCCCTGTGAAAATTTTCCTTCACTTATAAAAATGCACTTCCCACCTTACATACTTCAGCATATGCTGTGTGAATGTCTGCCCTAAAAAGCAGCCTTACATGGTTACTGCCTCCATACATTGCCAGTAACTAGAAAGTATTCTAAAACCCCTGCTTCATAAAGTCATTGGCTATCCAAATCACAAATTTCAAATTCCCAGCTGTCATTGCCTAACTATGCCTTCTGCATTTCAGCTTAGTCATGATATACGACATTACTGCTCTCACACTTTGCATCTTCCTTCAGCACTAACCGAACAACCTGTTCAGTATTTCTTTTGACCATGTTTACCACAGCTGCAATTAGTTCATCCAATCAGTCATCACGAATTCACTCCTGTGAAAAGCAATTTTGTTTACTTCTTGTTTATGTATTTCTCTCTGTATTTACTCTGCTTTTCCCTCTCAGTAACAGGGAATTTACGCGTAATAGCCAGGAAAAAAGGACAAAAAAGCGATGTATCGTTTCCATATAACAGCTCATTACCTATGTACGACTCTAGAATGATCGAACACAGTTTAGAGATCCCACCATCACTAGAACATTGTACATTTGAATGCAAGGAGACCTCTTCCACAACAACTTTTTCCAAGGAACCAAAAAAAAGTGTACTGATGTTGGATTACCTGAAAGCCTGGAAACTACAACAGTGCAAAAGGAAGAAGTAGCAAATACCGGCAACATTACTTCCAGGCGGAAGGGGGCAGCTGTGGCAGGACATGACGGAAGTGGTTGCTTGGGGTATGTTCCCTAAAGGTGACAGAGAACTCCAGTGCTCTTCCCCTGTAATCAATCCAATTCATAACTTTGGACTGTCTATGTTACATGTCAAGCATTAATACAGATTATTTAGGTGCTCTCATAAACTAAGATAAGCTAAGGAAATTCAATTTACCCAATCATCCAGCTTGCCTACTGTAAAACCAACAGATGAGAAAACATGAAGCCTAAAACCAGAGTCACTTCAAACACCTAAGCAGCTGTGAAGTCCTACAACTAAGCAGTCTGGACCTTCAGTGACAAATGAGGAGCTGGCAAGAATCCATCACAGATGTTATTTACTAAAAATATAGTTTTAATTAAAACTGAAAGTATTGCAGTTTTATGGCATAATGTCTTTTTTCTTTCTCTAATAAGCTGTGTGTCGGGGTGTGTGAGAACACCAGTATACTCATGCAAGCCGTAGTGGCTGTTGTTCCAATCTGGGTTTAAGCCTCCTTCTTAAGAAAGACCCCAAGAAAAACATATTCTGTCCACGAACAGTAATCAGTATGTCTACATGAATTTACAGGCAGGTTTAATTTACTAAAAAACAAAAGCCAAACCAGAGATGAGTCATTATTTGCACTTGTTCTTAAGTTACTTCCTAGTTAGAAGGGCTTACCATTAAATTACTGTGTAAAAATAAAATACTTTGATAGTCACAAACAAATTTGTAAACTTATTTTCATCTACATGTTTCTGAAAGTCAGCATTTCATGTATCAGGTGGAAAAATTAGAAAACAAAACAAACACTGGCAATTAATCAGGGAAAATTATAATCCAGGCGTGACCCAGTTACAAGCCTGGAGACCAGAATAGGTCTCACTTGATGACTGTCAAAAACTAGATGCATGACCTCACATGGTTTGCATAATTTATCTGCAATTCAATTTACCCAGCCTTAATTAGGGAAAATCTAACTTACCTGGATTGCAGTTTGTCATCAAAATAGAATGTGTCCTAGAAATGCATGTTAACACACAGATACTCATACACAGTATTTTAAATCTTCAGAACCAAGTGCTCTCCATTGGAATGTAGAGAGTCTTTGCCATGTATTACTTGTTTGATGAATGTTTCAATCTTCTAGAAGAAAAAGGGACCCATTTGCTTGACTTACTACCTGCTGAGAACATTAATACAGAACTTCAAATCTAATAAATGAATAAGCAGGGGACAAATGGATTTTGCAAGTTTATTGCATGGTAGTTACATTACTTCTCAACTGGCCAATCTTTAATGATATTTTTGAAAAGAGATTACTTAACATGAATAGCATTTCCTTTAAATAATCAAGTAGCTTACAAACTGTCTTTAAAACTTGTCAAGGAAATTAAGCTGGGAGCACTCACTGGATCAAGCCGCTCATTTGCGAGTAGCCCCTATGAATAAGGATTTGCCAGTCTGCCAAAACAATTTTCCTACTAGGAAATTAATGCCATCGGAATTGGTAATACTGTTCAATGCAAGTTACAGATCTTGTATGTTATAAGCAGAGAGGTGCTATCAGCAGCTGGTGCAAGTCTACACTGTTCTTAAGAACAATGAAACTACATCCATTTACAGCTGCTGAAAATTTGTCCCAGTGTCTGTCTTTGGCACTGATTAAACCATGGAGCCAATTTTAAAGCTCCCCCTGACTGCAGCGAGACCAATGCCTACAGGACGCAAGACAGACTGTAAGGAAGCCATCCTAGAATTAGTACAATTTTCTTCCCCCCTATTCATTCCAAGTTTAAAGTTAGCTATTCAAAATCAGAACCTGGGAGGAAGTCAAGTGAGTAGCAGATTTTAAAACTTCTTAGGTTTCTTTTATGTACTCCCTGAAATTCTGTTTAATAACAGTGATTTCTCAAGTGCAGTTACCGTAATCATGCAAATAACCCCAGTAAAGCCCACAGGAAAAGCAGCACCATCAGGAAAACATGATTTGGCCCACAGTTTTACTCCAATAGAATGAAGTTTCAAAGTTACTTTTGCGCTATTTTTTCCGCTCTGAGAACAGTAATTATACCTGCGTTAAAAATCTCTTAGCATTTCCTCTATCACTGTTATGTAATTTTTCCTTCATGGGTACAGGGTGGTGCAAAACTCGCCTGAGCAATCCTCACTTGCACACTTAGCCCTGGGGCAGTCAAAATTACTAGAACATAGCCAAAAGAAATAACTGCTTTGAAAAAGGATTTTGCAGGAGGGGTACTCAGCTGTTTCTTAGACCACCATCCTTTAAAACTGCAGACAACAGAGAGAAAATACAGCTGATTTAGAGAAGACATCTTTAATCGAGGTGAGTTTCTCTACGTGATTCTAAGTGTGTGGGTTCTTTCAAACAGCTAATAAACACATTTCTGACTACAAGTACATTGCACGTAACAGGGCAGTTTTCAAAAGTATCTCCATGCATCTCGCCAAGTGGCATACACCGTAGTTATCTATAGGTATTTTCTTTTACGCTTCTCAAGAGATTCACAGCCGCTTGCATTCTGTGAGCATTGCATGCAACAATGACTTTTAATATCAACTGAATTAACTTTCACTGCAAGGAATAAAAACTCAAAAGTCCCGCTTCAGGAGGCTACCGATAAGTATGTAAATAGAGTTAATCGTTAAAATTGGCTACCACAAGAAAAAAACTAAATATTTACCATGTTCCTTAGCACTACACCACTATTATTAAAAAAAAAAAATAAAATGGCAGTCTTCAACTTAAGCATGCCCACATAGAATAAGATTTACCAATAGTACAAAATAATCTATCTAGTCTACTCCATGCAACTTTTTGAAAGAACTTAAGAAACAAAAAAAGCATCCTACACACCACAAAACTCTTCAGTTTAAAATGAGCTGATCAATCATCTTTCTGCACAGATACATTTTCTTTCATTAATCTAATAGAAATATTTGAGGGATTCCCGTTTTTACCTTTGCATTTTTCCTTTTCCAGTATCCATAACCAATCATCGCTCTGCTCTTCCATTATGCTTCGTATATTGCAGAGTGAGAAGCATCTTCATTAAATAGTATTAAAAATAGAACACACCCGATCTCCCCACCGGAGCATGCTCTGACAGTGCTGATACCACAGCTCTCAAGGTAACCATGCCCAGCTGGGAACTGAGAGGCAAAGTCAGTGCGAGATTAGCAATTTGCAAGCCCAATTGTGCACACAAACTTGCCTCGATCCGTGACGAAGACCGCTAAAACAAAACCAGCGTGCAGTTAAATTATGCCAATGAAAAGTTGCAGATCAGTTTTCAGTACGGTTTTGGTTTGGTTGTTTTTTTTTACCCCCTCCCCATCACCCTCAGCTTCAGTTACTTTGTACTTGCCTAAAATGTACATATGCCATTTAGAAGAACGCGCACCGGGCGTCATCTGGCTCAGCATGGCAGTGACAGAGAAGTCAAACAGGTGATGCACAGACACTTGTGTCCCTCTCTAATGCTTTTGTTTCCCGTCTCGGCACATTTACAGCGATGTCGCACGGCGGCGGGATGACTTTTAAGCAAAACCGCACACACCTGCAAGCGCAGAGACACACCTAGCACGTAAAAATGCACCCGGAATCTGAGCGTGTTCCCCCCGCTGGTTGACACGGTAAATGAAGGCAAAATAAATAACAGCAATTAAACAAGGCTGCGCCATAGCTGCGCTAGATGAGCACGTCGGTGTTAGATTTACAAGCGATATCGTTTGAGACGCACAGACAAGTAGGCAGAATACACCAAGCGGAGTACCATGAACTGCTTTTTTTTGTGAAAACAGGACACCTAACAATACGGCTGTAACTCCTGAACTGTGATCCTCCTCCACCGCACGCAAAGAGAGATGCTAAGGAGGCATCAAGTAAATTTGTTGCCCTCACATCGCCACCTTTAAGAACAATGCTAGTCCAAGCAGCCCAGGCTTGCCCTCCAGCAAACAAGGCTTTGAAAGCGGATCCTGCGATGCTGTTCACAAATCAACGAGTAAAAGTTGAGATTTCCTTAAGAGTTTGATCCATTCTAGCTAAAATGACGGCTAGGAGGAGGGCGAGCTCCCCCCGCAGACCCCCTCCCTGGCGCTATTCTCCCCCGCCCCAGCCCGGCTCCCGGCCGCCGGCCACCTCACCTCCGCGCCCGACCCCGACCCGCCTCTGCTCCCGCCAGCAGCGCCTCTGGCGATGACCGCCGGGCGGCCGAAACTTTGGGAAGCCGCCGCCCTCCGCGGCGCAGGCGACCCCGCGACCGCGCCGAGCCCTTCCCGCCCTACCTGGCTGTCACCACCGCTACGCTGCCGCTCCGCAGTCCCGTGCCAGGCTCCAGCACCGATAGCATCCTGCCCCGCCGCACCACGAGCGACACCCTTTTTCCCTTTTCTTTTCCCTCCCCCTCTAGTAAATACCACATCTTCGAGCTGGAATCCTGCAGCCGCTATTAATAATTGCCCATCGCACGCAATAAAGGCAAGCCCCGGTTCCATACACAGCTCCTGTTTCCCTCCCTCTCCGCTCCACATACTCCAGCCGCCCTGACCTCAAAAAATTAAANCTGACCTCAAAAAATTAAAAGATCATGGGGGGGGGCGGGGGGGGGGATGGGGGATGGGGAGAATGACTCCAACGAAATGACAGAAAACACATGCTGGAAGAAAAAAATAGGAAAAAAAATCGCGACAACAAAGAACATCACGCCACACAAATGTCGACAGATTCTGCTTTGGCTTCCTTGGGTTTTGGTTTTTTTCGTTCCTTTTTTTTTCTTTTTTTTCTTTTTTCTTTTTTTTTTTTTTTTTACCTTGCCTGCAAACGGGATCTGCCCCCAGCGTCTTGGCGGCTCGGGCTATTTTTGTTTGTTTGGTATTTTTGGTTGGCCGGTTTGTTTATTTTGCTGCGGATACGCTGCTGTTACAGTACAGTGACTGTCTTCCTGAANTCCCTGGCGCTATTCTCCCCCGCCCCAGCCCGGCTCCCGGCCGCCGGCCACCTCACCTCCGCGCCCGACCCCGACCCGCCTCTGCTCCCGCCAGCAGCGCCTCTGGCGATGACCGCCGGGCGGCCGAAACTTTGGGAAGCCGCCGCCCTCCGCGGCGCAGGCGACCCCGCGACCGCGCCGAGCCCTTCCCGCCCTACCTGGCTGTCACCACCGCTACGCTGCCGCTCCGCAGTCCCGTGCCAGGCTCCAGCACCGATAGCATCCTGCCCCGCCGCACCACGAGCGACACCCTTTTTCCCTTTTCTTTTCCCTCCCCCTCTAGTAAATACCACATCTTCGAGCTGGAATCCTGCAGCCGCTATTAATAATTGCCCATCGCACGCAATAAAGGCAAGCCCCGGTTCCATACACAGCTCCTGTTTCCCTCCCTCTCCGCTCCACATACTCCAGCCGCCCTGACCTCAAAAAATTAAAAGATCATGGGGGGGGGCGGGGGGGGGGATGGGGGATGGGGAGAATGACTCCAACGAAATGACAGAAAACACATGCTGGAAGAAAAAAATAGGAAAAAAAATCGCGACAACAAAGAACATCACGCCACACAAATGTCGACAGATTCTGCTTTGGCTTCCTTGGGTTTTGGTTTTTTTCGTTCCTTTTTTTTTCTTTTTTTTCTTTTTTCTTTTTTTTTTTTTTTTTACCTTGCCTGCAAACGGGATCTGCCCCCAGCGTCTTGGCGGCTCGGGCTATTTTTGTTTGTTTGGTATTTTTGGTTGGCCGGTTTGTTTATTTTGCTGCGGATACGCTGCTGTTACAGTACAGTGACTGTCTTCCTGAAAGACATGGTCTCTTCCTCCGCCTCCGCCGCGGGAGGAGATCCGCCGCCGCGCCGCGCTGCTGGCCGGGCGCGGTGGCCGCGGCGGCACCGCCCGACCCGCCGGCCGCCTCCTGTCCCGGCCCGGTCCGCCGCTCCGCCCGCCTCTGCCTGTNCTTCACGCCACAGAACTGGGGACAGATTCTGCTTTGGTTTCCTTGGGTTTTGGTTTTTTTCGTTCTTTTTTTTTTCTTTTTTTTTTTTTTTCTTTTTTTTTTTTTTTTTTACCTTGCCTGCAAACGGGATCTGCCCCCAGCGTCTTGGCGGCTCGGGCTATTTTTGTTTGTTTGGTATTTTTGGTTGGCCGGTTTGTTTATTTTGCTGCGGATACGCTGCTGTTACAGTACAGTGACTGTCTTCCTGAAAGACATGGTCTCTTCCTCCGCCTCCGCCGCGGGAGGAGATCCGCCGCCGCGCCGCGCTGCTGGCCGGGCGCGGTGGCCGCGGCGGCACCGCCCGACCCGCCGGCCGCCTCCTGTCCCGGCCCGGTCCGCCGCTCCGCCCGCCTCTGCCTGTCCGCTCCCGGCGCCTGCCTGGATCCCCTTCTGGCTCGCTCCTCTCTCCCTGTCCTCCGTCCTTTATCTGCCGCGCTCCCGGGCTGTACTGTGTGTCTGCGAGTCTCTCCCTCTGCCTTTCTCTCTCTCCCCGCCCACGCAGCGTGGTGCGCCCCGGACCGCAGGCAGCGCCGCGCTCCGGCTCCGCCGCTCGCCGGCTCCGCGCTGGCTGCGCTCAGCGCCGCTGCTCCGGCTGCCGCGCACGACCCGCCGGCCCCGGCGCCATTGCGCTGCCCGCCCTCACCCCAGCCAGCCCCGCGCACGGCCCGCAGATTCCCGGCCGGGCCGGTGTCTGTCTGCGTGTGGGGTGGTTCTGTCTGTCCGCCCGCCCGCCCGTGTGCCTGTGGTTTCCGCGCGCCAGTCCCTCCAGTCACATTGTTCTCCCCCCTCCACGAAGCCCTCCCCATCAGCCCATCCTCAGCCAGGAGCAGAGACAAAGCACCCGAGCGGGGCTAATAAGGAGAAAACTCGTTAATCCCCTCCGATTCCTCGTTATTTGCTCCCACCCACCCCCTGTCGTCCCCGACACACGACCCCCAGGAAAAATAAACAGGGAAGGAAATGGGCCTTGACTCCAGAGGACATCTTTAAGTGAAAGGTCTAGGGAGGGTGGTTTTAATTATTATTTTTGCTGGTGAAACCTGACAGCCTTCAGGGGTAAAAAAAAAAANAAAAAAAAATTACAAGAAGAAAAAAAAAAAGACTGCAGCAGATTTTGGGTGGTAGCAGATGAGCCACTAAAAATGGGCCACATGATCCCCTTCCCCCTCCCCTGCCCAGCATGTGTCTATCTAGGATTTGGCTTGATGATATTTCCCTCAGAGCCTTGCTGCACACCATCAAGGCAGAGGGAAACGCAATTCACCAGCACACGCCTTTCCAATACATCAAACCACGGCTATGCATTTAAAACCTGGGCCTCGTTTTACCCAATTGAATACATCCAGGCATTTATTCTGCACCCAGCCGAGAAAAGGGCATTTACCTCTTTGCTAGGTGGCTATTAATATGCAGTAAATTATAGCAGTACAATGCCAAATGTAATTGCCATAGATCATTTAGAGCAAATCCAGCAATTCAGCTGCTGGAAATGCATGTCTGTGAATAACCATGCATCTGGTACAATGCCCTCTACTACAATAACCTGAAAGGAGACAGAAGCGTCTGGTACTAACTGCAATTAGTAATCCTATGGATGAAAAATAAACAGTCAATAAGTACAAAGCAGCAAGGTCCTATGAAATATAGAGATCATTTCTGTCTGTGGTGATACAAATAACCCAACTCCCACAGACAGACAATTCTTATTTAAAATACACAGTTAAAAATGTACTCTTTTCATGATGTGCTTTCAGAAAGCTAGTTAGAGAAGACAGTTTGCCACGATGAATGAATGTAGCAGAACTTGCGTACCAGCAAATATGGACAAATATACAAAAGGCCAGGGGAGAGTTGCAGGGAAATGTTTGCTTTGGTGGGTGTTATCCTTGCACCCCTGGAACCCCTCTTTCCCCTCAGGAGCGAACACCTGCTTTCACTGGGGACTGCTGAATGGAATCAGACTGGAAGAATACAGTGAGTGATGAGCCACAACAGGGTGTGCATTAGCCAGCTCTTGGTGCACACTTCAAGTGATCAGAGGCATTCAGCCAGGCACACCAAAACCTCTTCTCCTAATGCACCTCCTGATGTGGTTTTCTCCTAGGATGGTCGCGTGTGGCTCCATCTACTTTTAATTTCATTCTTTAACATGTTCCCACACGGTGCTACAGGTTCCATCTGAAAGCAAAAAGATCAGCAAAGAGGCTGTAAATGGCACTGGTGTGCTACACCTGGTGACAGGGCAAGGACCAGTTTTTGCTTTTTGACGTTCAATGTTGCAGCCTTCTCAACAATGGACCAAAGTTAATTTTCCAAGATGGTTATCAAAACTATTCTGAACATACAGTGAAATGGAGAGGGCCTCACCTGGCTGCTGCCCATCATTCCTTTACTCCCAAGTAGGGTACCCAGAGAAGGGAGAGAATGCACACTCCACTAGGACACAAAAGCAGTGCTCACTCCTGCCTTCACTAAATGCCTTGCAACTCACCTCCAGAAGGGGAAGAGGATGAGAGTTGTGAACGTTTCCAACGTTTCTGGAACCTTGCCCCAGTCACTAGACACAATGCACATGTAAAACAGCCTCGTGTCCACAGCTTGTCTCCCACCGTCGGGATACTGGAGTGTCTTCAGAGCGGGAAGAGCCAAAACTATTTGTCAGATCTGTAAGAAGATAAAAAGTAACCCAAGCTGTAGTCTGGCAGTTCATTCCACCCTCTCCTATGAGGCTGGATGTGCCTGGAGCAAGTTTTAGGAAGTTAAATGCTAAAAGATGCCAGCTACAGCAATACCAGTGGAAATCATCAGGCAAAAAACCCCAGTATCACTCCAGTATCTTGTAATGTAGTTTTTCAACTCAGAATACCGAATAGCATCAAACACAGCATTTGCAAATAAGTGAAATTGCCTTCCTTTGTTAAGAAGTCACCTCAGACCTTTTTTAGTCAGATACTAATCTGACAGAATATGCAGCCTACATCCCTTTCTTCAGGACTTTTCTTTGTAGAAAGAAAAATCACAATCATTGCACGATCATGATATTGAAGAGGTGGCAAACCACAGCAATGACTTGCTGCCGCCTGTCCTGGTCTGTAAACATGGACAGGAATAATTGTCCATTTAATCTTCATGAAAGTCAGCAGAAGCTGTGTTTTAAGCAGAAGCAGAACTTGATCAACTCTTCAGACCTCTGACACCTTCTTCTGTCTGTGACCAAATTTTGAGGGTAATGGGGAAAAAACCCCACAAGACCTACTTCACCAAGTACTTTCTTGAGCAAAACATTGAACTAACAGCAGCACACGCTTTCTAAGACTGTGGTATTGCCAAATCCCCTTGTGCAATAGAACCAACATATAGAGGTGAAGCACATGCCAACCATATTTACACAAAATTCCTACAGACAACACCAAATGCCTCAGCTCAAGGTATTTCCAAAGCATGACAACAGATTGTATTACTTGTTCACTGCAAGCATGCTTTCTAGCTTTGATGTCTCAATTTTACTTAGAAATCAAGAAAACTTTACTGGCCTCTCAAAACCCAGTATCAGACTGGAAGTATGAGATGTTAGAAAAATATACAGAGCTTCTTGCACTTCTGCAGTCATTCCTGGGAGAGAAGGCATGTAGTAAATACATTAATAAAATCTTGCACAACTCGTTGCACGTTGCTGCTGCTTCTAGACATTTCTCAGTGAAAAAAATCTCTAACATATGAAGTCTGTTGTGTTCTGGACTTACGGAATTATTCAGTTTGAGGCACAGCAGTATGATAAGCTAACTGTTGATGTATTTTTTCATCATCTTATGTGAAAGAGATCAGTTTTAGGGGTTCTTATTTATTTTTAAACTTCTTTCCACTTTTATATCCTACATGTTGCAAACAAATTAATCATGCAGAATTTGCAGATGGACTTAAAAATACCGCACGTCTGTTTAAAATGGCACTTTACAATATGTAAATATAGCCAAATTGCTCCACTTTTAAATACTTCTCAGGAAGAGCTGAAATATTTTTCCAGCTACAACATCTCAAGTAAAGGAAAATTACCCAAGTAATTTGTGTAAAGCATGTACTGGTAGCTCACTTTTGACAAAAAAATGAAGCTTTATGCTCTTCCCAATGAACTCAGTAAGAATTTTGCAATGGATTTCATTAGGATTAAGATCAGGTACCTAAATCTCAGATTCTTTCTTTGGAGAAAGATCAATGAGCAACCCTTTAAAAATATAATCTGTTGCTAGAGGGGCTGAGGCAGCTTTTTCTTTCCCCACTGAAAGCAAAGAATCATTTCTTTGTATTTGACATTTCAAATCCCCTCTTAGTTTCTTTTAGAAATCCTGAAGTGTTTGATGTGCCATATCTGTGTATCTTGAAAAGGATATTACAGTGTGGAGTTCCTCACCCCACACCAAAAAAAAAAGTTGCCTGATCCAAACTAACTATTTATTGCAATACAACATGATCCCCCCTAAGACTGGAAACTGTAGCTCCTGCAGCACTGCTCAGCTGTGACTTTCAGAAAAAGATGAGCAGGAATTTGAACTCTGGCTTTGACAGCTAGCACTTGTGCACATTGTCTCTCCTGTTGTAGCCTTTTCTTCAATTTATGTTTACAGGCAGGAGGACTGGAGAACTTCCAGGTCACAGTGTAGGAGGGGCAATGGCCTGTTTCATGGGCTGGCAGCTCAAAAAAGGATGTTCTAAAGTAATCCAGCGACCACATAAAGGGCTTGTCCTGGTATCGTGACTCAGTCACATTGCTGACAGCATTGAAAGAGCTGTGACAACGTGAGATATTCAGGCGGTGGGCAGCTCTCAGTTGCACTGGACAGAAACACATCTCTGATATAGAAACCTAGCACAGTGGTACTTTTTATAATATATACGTGTGGCATGCACGACAGGACAAAGCTACGAAACATGCAGTGGTAAGAGGAAGAGTAGTAAGAAGAGAGTCAGCTAGAGTGTTGTGAACTGTGGTGTTAGAATGGGCCAGAGAGAAAATGGTGAGAGAAAGAGGAGGAGGGAGAGTCCCAGGCAGGGAATGCAGTGACTTGGTTATCTTGAGATCTGTGATTCATTGTAAAGAATGTGCACTACCTGCACATATTAGAGTGCTGTAGGGAAGAAACCAGGCTGAGGAAATTCCAAACTCTTTCAATAGGATTTATGAGCTTTAATAATCCAATGGCTCAGGGTCACCTAAGAGCCCACGAAGTGCTTGGCTCACAAATACGAGTGGCTCTAAGGAGACATATGACAAACACAGCATCTGCAGAGAGTAGCTGCAGCCCTTGGCATAGGAGCCATAAGAGTCACAAACAACTTCAACTGGCACAGAGCAGCTTCCCACCCAGATCTTACCGAGAAAAGTCTTTATTGTCACCCTTTGTCCAAGGCAAAGTAGAAAAGCATAGGTTACCTCCCAGCACACCTGGCCAGCAGACAAGCTTTGGTGACAATTTTCAGCTTCCACAATAAGATGTGGGTAATAGAGGCTCTCAACACAGGATGGTACATGGTGTCTTTCTCACTGCTAAAACAGTACAGACCTACATCTGCCCTTCAGGTGTCCTGGAAGAAGGAAAGCCAAGGGACCAGGGAACTTCATGGGCAAGCAAGTGGATCCACTAATGACAGAGACGGGCAAAAAAGAAAAAAAACAATTTTGACAGGAATCCCCACTTACCTTACAGAAATCCTGGCAGAGCAATATTAAGAATAGCAGTAAAACATGCTTGTGGAGTGGTAGGCTTTGTTTAACTCTCAAAACCATGTATATTTTAGAGAAGACCATCACCCCAGCTGTAGGTTGGATACCATATGAAAACCTAGAGAATGTAGCTGGCAAATAATTTGGAAGTGAAAAAAGGAAGATTTGCTGTGCCAGTCAGCCCATGTAACTCTGAGTACTCAATAACACCAACTTCTCAATTTGAAATTCCCCTGAACTTGGTTCCCTCTTAACCTTTGCTTCTGAAAGGTCTAGTCTTCTCTGAAATGAATGTTTTAAATGTAAGAGTTTAACAGAAGGCTCCCAATTTACAGGAGGCCTGGACCTACCTTGCAGGTATATTTCACAAGTGACTTGATACTACACTACTATGTTGACATTCTTCAACCAGATACCATTTTTTCAGTTTTCTTTTAAAGTTTTAAGAATAATATGTATCTTCTCCCATAGGAAGCTCTAGAAAGAATCCTGGCCACAGTGTCTATATAACCTGGGTGTGTTTCTTTCCTGCTGCCACAGTGTGTGTGTCTCCTGGATGTGTTGGTTTCCTGCTGCCCACCCTACCAGTATGCTCTGAGGCTCACACTGACCACCTTTATTACCTCATGGAGTGAGAGAAGCAGCAAACAAAAAACATTGGCCATGAACCTTTTTCAAGAGGAAATGAGGGTGCCCTCCGCAACAGAGGGAGTCAGGAGAGTAACAGAATTTTCTGGCAGATCAGTTCCCCTCACAATGAAATTAAGTGCTTGCCTCCTTTAAGGGAATGTCATGTTTTATGTGCAAAACTGTGTGGATGTGCCAAAGAACAGGAGTAACCAGAGAAAAAAAACCTAAACAAGATGAATCAAACCGAACAAAAAAAGCCTAACCAGTGCTAAATCAAACTTTCCAAAAGCAGCCCTTCACAAACTACTGGAGGCAACCTCTTTTCACAGCTTATGTATCATCACGCTGGTTTTGTTCATCCTCAGTAGAAATGACCAGAAAAGGCAGATATGTAACCACAATTTGGTACAGTCAGTGTGACTCTACTTTGAACTATCCTACTCAAAGATCCCCAAGTATCAGCAGCCCTACTGTATGCAGAGAATAATTCTTGCTATGTCATTTAAGAAACCTTTCAAGCTCTGTCAGTTGTGAAAAAATGTGGACTTTGTCATACTTTGTCAACATAAGTTGGAAGTCTTAGAGGTTTTTCAAGGAGCTATGGGTTAAAATCCTACTGAAGTAATCATGCTCACCTCTCCACTTTCACTCATTTGGACCAGTGTTCCTTTTCTTAAAACTGTCAACCAGATATGAGACTAATTAGCATTAATTTAGCAATTTTCAGTGCTTCAACACTTGGAATCAACTTTTGTGTTGGCTACTGGGCTGCAGAAAAGAGACAGTAAAGAATGAATGACTACTTACATAGAAATTAGGTCCTTTTGACATATAAGTGATGGGAGTAGTAGGAAATCCCATAGCACTGTACTTCATGGACAGAACACAAAGACAGATACTTAAGCTTCCAGATTTTTGAGGTCTTGGGCCTTTCAGGTCCTGGAGTCTTAAGCATAGTTATTTCTATGTCACTGCCCTTAAAATAATACTGTTCCCTCAGATTTTCTCCAGCTGCCTTCTTTTTGTTTCGCCTTGCCTTATCCACTAGACATATTTAAATTTTCCTTTGTTTGGAATCTACATTTTTTCACGCCCTAAAATTATAGCCTTTGCAATGTGTGAAGTCCCTTCATTGAAAGAACAGTACATGGTACAATTTTAGCATCATATAATTTCCTGCATAATTGTTAAATCATTTTCTTCCTTTTCGCACTCCCCCTCTCT